>JAOWBH010111334.1:0-14073 GCA_028566215.1 Silene coronaria | reverse complement strand
TTATCATTTTATGTGTGCATGAGTTCTACAAATGTGCACAAGTTATATAAAAAATAGGATTAACAATTTTCACGGGTCTGCATTTATTTTGCTAATTTGTTTTATTTTTCATCTAAATATTTTATTTCCATATATAAGTCAAGTTAATATGAAGTCGCCCGAGTCTTCCATTACGAACTAATCAAAAAACATATTTTAAATATCCGAATAATTGCCTAACATTTTACCACAAAAAAAAAAACCCTAACATAAAATTACAACTTTTTTTTATGATAATAATGTTAAAATCGCATACGCGTTACAAAATTGCACGGGTTTAAGACCATGAAATTTTTACGTCAAAACTAAAATCTTGAAAAAAATAATAATGTTAACTCAATTACAATATCTACAATTATAATAATTTCTAAAATAACATATCGTGCAATTTGCACGGGTTTAAGACTAGTAATGTACAAAATATAATAACCCGACTAAAATAAATGACAAAGGTATTTTTTTTTTACTAAAAAAAATTGGAAAATTGGCGGGAGGTTATAGTATCACACAATCACACCACACCGCACCACTCTAAATCATTTTCCCCTTTGAATCACTTGTACTTCCCTTTCACCATTTGAAAACCTAACTTTTATCTTCCATTGTACAATCCGCGGAAGCCATGGATGATACTGCTCAACCTTCCGAAGCTTCACTACGTCGCTCGGTTAGTTTACTCCTTCTCTCCGCTGTAATCTCTTTTACTTCAATGTTTTTCGCTGTTATTTAATTTCTGATTTTATGGCGGATTTGAGCAGAAAAGGACGAGAGTTACCAAGTCAACTGTTGTCGCTGCCGATACTCGAACGAGCGAAAGCGCTGACGATGTTGCTGAAGATTTCGAGGAAGTTCGTCCTAAACCTAAGCGCGCTCGTGCTGTTGATTCACCTCCGAATCATGACCTTACCTTGATTGGTAACTCAATTAGGGTTTTGATTCGTCTTCTTTTAGTTGAATTTGTTGCTTTTGATTTGTCTTTGAATTTGCTTGTTTCGGTTGGATCCAGGGGAAGTTATTATGGAGTAAAGCAGGTTTTGTAAATTGTAAATAAATATGATCAATTACCGATCTTGTTTTCGTAGTTTGCTTGCGGAGCGATGGTGTTTTATTTGCTATTTGCGTTACATGCTCCAAAATGTTCCTGTTAAGAAAGTGCTCAAGTGATTTTATTGTGTATTGGTGAATGGCATGATGTATAATTCTCGACAATTCAATTTGGTTTAGATGTTGCACTTGACATTGCAATATAGCGAGTACTTTGTAAAAAACATCAAAAAAGCCATTGAGATTGATAGGAATATTTTTCTCAATTTTCAAACTGTGTCTTACTTCATGTAGCGGTCTTATATGAGGAAGGAGCCTCATTTGACTGGACTTAAGTATACAGTGAGAGGTTACTACTGTGAATTTCCTTACAAGCAACGGGGTGTGTAACATGGGCGGGAAGTCAGTTGTAATAGCTCTTTTGTTTTTGTTGGGTTGCTTGTAGTACAATTTTGCCGGAGGTATTAGACTAGTGACTAGTCTCACTACCTATTCTACTGGGATTTGAAGCATTTGGTTGGGTTTTTACTTATGAGTTGTGCATTGTTAGTGACACTATGCTTGGAATAATCAATTGTTCGTGAATTAACACGTGTTGGCTTATCTGATAGTTCCTATGTTGTGGGGAGACCGGGAGAGTAGTTGGAGCTCTCCTAGCTGATATGATAGAGATTTGATATTACCTCCATTCCACTCCTATTGTCAGACTTTCTATTTTGGGAAGGATTTAAGAAATGTGGGGTAAAATAACAACTCTACCCCTTCTATTAAAAAGAATGGGGACAACGTCATTTTGATGGAGGGAGTTTTAGTTAAAAGATTAGAGGTAATATTGATAGCTGACCCATTAACCATACTAAATTTAGAAAGTGGACAATTACTTTGGAATAAATTTTGGAGAAAAGAGGACAATAGAAGTGGAATGGTGGGAGTATTTAGTAAGTTGATGGTTAAACTTTAAAATGAAACAATACAATATTGTCGGTATGAAAGTTTTCTCTGCAAAAAGCTTTTTCCAACATGCCAATTTCCACTTTTGTTTAACATAATCTAGTTATTTTGTAGAGGCCATTAAAGGGAGCAGGAAGAATATCCCCCCACTTGTCAAATTTTGGGTAGAGCGTTATGAAAAGGATCCAAAGCCAGCAATGCTAGACCTTCTGGCCATGTTATTTGAGGTAACTGAGTAAATTGTCACTCGAGGTCTGCAAATTTTGAATTATATTGGCTAACATAAAGATTATTGAGAAGCTCTGAAAGAAATTTATTTTAACGGTGATGTTGCAAAGTTACACATGATGTTTCTTTGTTTTTCAGTCATGCGGTGCAAAGTATCACATTGAAGGAGATCCTTTTGAGGAGCTGGATGTAGACAATGTTGTCCTGGCTTTGGTTAATCTCGCACGGAAGGTATCTGTGATTTTTCTACTATTTCATGCTATTGTAGAAGCTTAAGTTTGTGCTGTGTGATTGCACTTGAATACTGTTCGTCTCTATTGCTGCGTTTAACACTCATGCAATCATTAGGGCGAAGTTGAGGATTACCAGAGCTCAAAAAAGAAGGATTTCAACAACCTCAAAGATAACATTGTTTACTTTTGGGACAATTTTGTGGTTGAATGTCAAAATGGTCCATTGTTTGATGGGGTTTTGCTTGAGAAGTGCACAGACTATGTAATTGCTATATCCTGGTCAGTTACCTAACATTGTAAAACCTTTTCTCTATAAATTTTAGCTTCTTACTATCCATGACTCATTGGCTTCACATTTCAGCACTCCACCACGAATCTTTCGCCAGGTTGCTTCATTGGTTGGCCTTCAGCTTGTCACGTCGTTCATCACTGTTGCAAAAATGCTTGGATCTCAGCGTGAAACTACACAGAGGCAGTTAAATACCGAGAACAAGAAAAGAGCAGAGGGTCCTCGAGCGGAGTCTCTTAACAAGAGACTCATGACAACTCATGAAAAAATAACAATGATCGAAGAGCTGATGGACAAGATATTTAAGGGGTAAAATTGTTTATTGCTTTCTCAAATGTTTTTCCAACTGGGAACACCAAATACCGACATTCATTAAGTTGTAGTTTTGATAGTATATGTAACGAAGGTAAGCAGATCTGCACATCTATTGTTCCTATGTCGATGATAAAATGATATCTTCTGAGTTGGCCTTTGTACACTTGAGTTGAGTAGGTAATTGTGGCAAAAAATGGAAGGATGATCTTTTATCATGAAGATATTGGTTAAAGTTGTTGCCATTAGAACTTTCCAACTTTTTCCGATTTGGTTATGCTTTTTCTCGGGCCTTTGTTTGAGAGAAGGGAGGAGGGGACTGAAGGACTTTGAAATGTTAAATCTGCTTCCCACAATCCCACCAGCTAGCTTTATACAGTTGTCTGAATGATGTTTTAACTTATGCAAGCGTTCTGAATGATGTTTGATCTCCTTATGAGTGAGAGATTAGTGATTTGGTGGCTTTACTTTCTATATTAGAAACCTTTCAGTTTATAGTTGATGTCTTTTACACCTATTTCCATGTTTTTAGCTAGGAAAAACTTCTCAGTTATACTGCACGTGTTAACTATTTGATACCTGTGCTAATCTAGTTTCTCACCTTTTCAATGACTAGCTAGTTTTACGGGACTTTATGAATTTACGTTTTTTAATGAAATTCATGTTCATTATTTGATAAATCATCTGAATGTTGTTTGTAGACTATTTATGCATCGTTATCGAGACATTGATCCCGTAATCCGGATGTCCTGTATACAATCACTGGGTATCTGGATCTTGTCATACCCTTCGTTGTTCCTTCAGGATCGATACCTTAAGTATCTTGGGTGGACTTTGAGTGACAAGGTAAGCCCTGGTATTTTCTGATATATTATTATCTTAAGGTAGTAGATGAAGTCATGAAACTGCTTTCCTCGTGCATTAATTTTAACGTGCTATTGAAACATTTTCTTTCTTTCCCCTTGTTATGGACTTGATTTGAATCTAGAGTGCTGCTGTGAGAAAAGCTTCCATCGGCGGGTTGCAGAGCCTTTATGAAGTAGATGATAATTTGCCATCCCTTGATCTTTTTACGCAGAGATTCTCTAACAGGATGATTGATCTTGCTGATGACATCGATGTCTCAGTAGCTGTATGTTCCATTGGACTTGTTAAGCACTTGCTAAGGTATTTATTGAATCATTCAGTAGAGAACTTTTTAGCTTTGAATTAAAGCCTTGTTGTGGTTACAATTCTTGTTGGCCTTCCAGGCATCAACTTTTGAAAGATGACGACTTAGGTCCCTTGTATGATCTGCTTGTCGTTGAACCTCCAGAAATCAGACGAGCTATAGGAGAGCTGGTCTATGATCACTTGATTGCACAGAAATCCAACAGTTTGCAGTCTCGCTCTAAAGGTTGTATATCCAATAAATTCAGTTTGTTGGAAGTATGTGTAGGGGACATTTTTGTTCACTGTGGTGGTATGTTTCTCTGCAGACACGTCGCCTTCTCTGGTTACAATTAGTAGATTGTTACAAATCTTGAGAGAATTTTCAACTGATCCTATTTTGATAACATATGTCATTGATGATGTATGGGAGTACATGAATGCCATGAAAGTAAGTTCTGGAAATATTTTGAATATTAGCCTTCTTAATTTGTCCATGTCACAACATTTCTTTAATGCTTTTACATTGCCACATACGTTCACTTCTATATACCCGGTGAATAAGAAGGCAAATACTCGTCTCTCTGATGTGTGTTGTAGGACTGGAAGTGCATAATTTCTACACTGTTGAATGAAAATCCATCGATTGAGCTAACCGAAACTGATGCGACAAACTTGATCCGACTTCTGTGTGCATCTATCAAGAAGGCAGTTGGAGAAAGGATTGTACCCGCTACTGATAATCGAAAACAATACTATACAAAGGCTCAAAAGGTTTTCTATTTCTCTTTTCCGTTGCATGTCAACCTTATCTCATAATATTCTATGTTTTTTTTTAATGGAGCTGCATTTTCTCTCTTTTGTTGAAGGGGGTTTTAAGGAGGGGGTAATTATGTAGGAATGTACTCGTACTTCCAAGGACACAGAGGGGTTGTCACCTTGTCACACACGTATTATTATATGTGGGCACTGTCATTGTATCTCAAACTCCTCGTAGAAGTTTCTTAGGGTTACTAACTTACTAACTTAAGGCTACCAAATTTATATTCACGTATGATAGTGTAGTTTTACTTGAACTTATAGACAAGAAGTCTCTTATTGTCCCCATTTATCTCCCGCTTGGTTCTCATGAAGACAAGAAGTCTCTTTCAGTCAGGGTTACCGGATTCGCTCGAGTAGCAGTACCCTACGGATCACGAATCGTTAAGAGCGAATTCTATCATGTCGCGTACTAAAAGTACAGAGAAGTATATAATACACATTCTATCAGAGCGAATGGGTAAGGGCATATTCTTAGGGAATCCAGTAACTCATGCTTTCAACTTGTACAGTTTAGGGCTGTTATTGCTAGAAGGTGAATTATACGTCGAGTAATTATGCAGAAAGTCAATCTTCTCTCATCCCACACAACAACGTTTTAAGGTTTAACGTCTTTTCCAAGCTCTTTTTTTGTACAAGGGTGTCATCCAACAACTTTTTGCACTTCAAGATGCATGCATAATCATTCCTTTAAAATTATGAAAACCACAGGAGGCCCTAGGTTAATGACTTCTGTCAATTTTTTTTTTTTTCCATCTACCTATACACCGATCAGTTGCTACTAGATGTACAGAGGCAACCCCACTTTTCTCAGGCAGCTACAAAAGTAGCAAGCGGCGAAAGTCGTAATTCTGTCTCTGCTAGTCTGCTAGATAGGTGGTTGGTCTAGAGGAAAGCTAATTTATAGTATTTATATGCTTGTAGCTCACTAGCTCCCTTTAACATTATAATTTTTGAGATGCCATTACCTGACTGCTAGATAGTTCCAATACGTACAAGGACAAACCCTCTCCTATGATTCTCTGCTCCCTATAATCAAGGCGAGGACTGAGGAACAGTTGCCTTTATGGAACATCTACTATTTTGACACCTGTAAAAAGCGAGGATAATAAACAAAACCAGAACATGTATTCTTGAAGAAGTCCTAATTTTCATTAACAATTCAATTTCTGAATCAGTGATCTGATTGTGTCTTTGACTCTGTGATTGAATATATCTATTTAATTTCATCATACATATATTTCTAGGAAGTTATGGAAACGTCCAAGCGAGAAATTACGGTGGCAATGATGAAAAACTATGGCCAACTCTTGCGTAAATATGTGGGAGACAAGACAAAAGCTCCACCACTGGTTGAAATCGTCCTATACATGAATCTTGAGCTTTATTCGCTTAAAAGCCAAGAACAGGTTACCAAATACCCCTTTTTCGTTATAGTTGTGTAAAAGAAATATTAGCCCCTGAGGTAAAAAAAATTCCTTCTTTGTCCAGAGTTTTAAAACAGTGCTTCAGCTAATGAAGGAGGCATATTTCAAACATGGTGACAAGGATACTCTTCGGACATGTGTAAAAGCTATGAACTTCTGCTCAGTAGAGAGTAAAGGAGAACTTCAAGAATTTGCCAACAACAAACTCAAGGAACTCGAGGATGAACTTTTATCAAAACTCAAGATAGCTATGAAAGAAGTGGCGGTATTTCTCTTTCCAAGTAAATTTTTTTTTTTTTTTTTCACTGGCCTATTTACTTAATCTCACAAATTCGTACTTACTGTTGGCTACAGGATGGTGATGATGAATATCCTCTTCTTGTGAACTTGAAAAGACTGTACGAGCTTCAGTTGTCAAAATCTGTGCCTGTAGATAGCTTATATGATGAGTTCACCTCTATGCTTGAAGGTTTTAGAAATGTGGATGAGGAGGTATGTAGTAACCCCAGCAGCAATAAACTTTGCTATTTTACTTCAGTTGCTGCTTTCTGGTTCTCAATTTTAGTATCATTTGTTGCCTTATTCAGGTGAGCAGTTTCCTGCTGCTAAACATGTTTCTGCATGTTAATTGGGCTCTGTACTCTGTAGTGAACTCTGAATCTGTATCTGAAGGGGCTATCTCTTCTTTGCTCTCTAGACGTGATATTTTGTTTAAGCAGTTGGATTACTTTCTGCCGCCTTCTCAAGTCCAACCAGAGATAAAGCTTGGAAATCAGCTTGCTTGCAGAGTAAGATCCTATAATAATTACTGTTTTGTTCTTTTTCAACGAGTGCAGATGTTTTGATGTGGCATCAATGTAAAATGCTTTAGATGGAAGTGTGTTTGGCTGCCTAACTGATTCCATATTTGTTGCTAGGTTTGTACAATGCTCGCTGAGCTTTGGTGTGTATTTAAAAAATCCCGGTTCACATCTACAGCCCTGGAAGTTTTGGGGTATTGTCCAGAACAGTCTATTGTTGTGAAATTTTGGACTCTATGTTCGCAGCAGCTTGATATATCGAGTACGTAATCTCTGACTCAAAATAGGTCACAATCTTCATTAGTTACTGTATTTGTTTTTGTGATGGATTGGGCTTATATAGTAAGTAATACAAATTGTTTAATGACGCAGAAGGGAACACTACCAAACGATGACAATTTGAAGCATGTATGATAGGCTGAGTGTTTTTGACTTAAATAGTGTAGTTCTTAATTATACTTGTTGGCATAGAGAGGGGTTTGGAAATAATGTCTCCGGCACTAGAAGCCATTTACTTAAGAGCCGGTGCATGTTCCTATAGCAACACCATTATTCGTGTGCTTCAAAGGCGTTTGCCTATGGTGGGGTAAAGGGTAAGATGTCTGGTGTACAAAAGCTTTCCCACGTGTTGAGAGCATGGAGAGCCTTGTATGTTATTATTAATCTGGAAAAAGGAAAAATTAAGTGGAAAGATAGGCCTTTTTTTCAAATACATTGAGTCGCCAGCTCTTTTGTTTCTAATTGAAAAGATAATGGAATATAACATGGTGGAACAAATCATTTTGACTGTGAACTTGACCCATGTAAATACTCTTTTTCAGAGGATACGGAAGATGAAGATGTCAACCGGGAGTATGTAGAAGACACAACTCGTGATGCAGTTATGATTGGAGCAGGAAAGCTTGTTACTGGTGATGTTATTCCGCTGGTAAAAGACTTTGTCGATCTTATCAATGCTTCTAGTAATCTAACTGTTTTTGAGCTTGTAGAGATGGAACTCGCGTGCATCTCATAAATTCTCTGTAAAATGATTTACCGTGTGGCTTGGCAATGTTGATGTAGGATAAATACCTTGCTCCTGAGATTGTCTCTCATTTTGTGATGCATGGAACCAATATCGCTGAGGTGGTTAAGCAGCTTATTGTTGTTCTTCGGAAAAAAGAAGTGGACATTTTTGCTTTATCCCTCGAAGCACTGAAAAGGGTAAGTTTTTACTCAGCTGTTTCTGAACTGAGTTTGACTATCCATAGTCATTAGCCCGCTTCACTTTTCTTTCGGATCAGTCCTTCACTATTGGCAGTTTTTCATTTTGCTTAAAGATGTCATTCGTAAAACCTTTCTCTCTTGAACTGTTGTGGAAATCACATGTTTGAGGGGAATAAGAAAGCAGAAAAGAGCTGGAGATGAAGTAAGCATTCAAGAAAATGCTTTAAAAGAATTTGAATTTATTAAATAAAGCTGAAGTTTATAGAGTTAGAGAAACTCATCGTAATATGTCATTCGTAAAGCTAATTCTTGGTCTGTAGATATCTGATATTCTGATGCATGTTCAAACACAATGCAGTTTAGAGTCTCATTTGTTGATTTGGTTTCTTCATTGTCAAATAGAGAAACATTGTTTATGCATAAGCAAATATTATTTGTTTGCTAATAGTCAATTTTATGTTAAATTGGCAGGCACATAATCGTCATTTGGCCCAACAATCGAAAAGTGGTGATAACTCTTCTGTGAACAAGTCTTTCAACGATTTGAAGGAACTTGCTGTTCAGCTATCAGGAACAATTGTTGGTGCTATTAGAAGTAAGCATAGATCAGCTATCCTCAAAATTGTGAAGGATGGCATAGATTATGCGTTTGTAGATGCTCCCAAGAAGCTATCATTCTTGGTAGGAGCTGTGCTACCTTTTGTCGGGAAACTTCCTCCCGTTGAACTTCCTGACCTGTAAGTGATTTCTTTTACGAATTTAAGTTATTTCCGACTAGTAACTAAAGCCTAATATAAGTGTTTACTTTGGTTCCTGTAGCTTGAAAAACATCCAAGGACGTATAGATAATATAAACACAGATGAGGACCCGAGTGGCTGGCGTCCCTATCATGTATTTGTTGAGACCCTGAAAGATAGATGTGCAAAGATGGAAGGATTTGCAGGTACTTTTGTGCTGTTATTTACTTTGTTTTTCAAGTAAAATTCTCCCTCCATTTCACTATAATCTTGTTGTTTTTGGGCACAATATTTTAGGGAAGAGGAGCACCGAACATGTGGCTCTTAATTAAGGAGGGTGTGTGGGGTAAGAGGAGTAATATTAGCCACATATTGTGTCAAAAAGGATAGAGAAAAATCATAGTGAAAAGATCCAAAATGGAATGAAGAAGATGTTAGTGAATGGAGGGAGTACTCTATAAGTGAGATGTTTGAGCATTATGTGAGATTTGTATTTTATGGATGTTAGAGCTTAATCTCTCTAGCTATCTGTTGGCATTAGTTGTCAAAAAACCTTATAAATCCCCACATTTACAAGTTACAACTTTAGCGTTGTTACAAGAGATGCATGTTTATCTCAGATGCACGAGTCTGGAATCTACATGAATTAGTTCAATGACTATCTCCTTCCCTTCCCTTCACCTTCGTCTAATGTGTAGCCGTATGAGTTTATCATTGCTACATTGTTGCCTCCTCTGTGCTACCTTTTCATCAGTTTTTCAGTTTCATAGTTTTTTATTCCCAAATCTGCATGTAGGATGCCCTTTTCTTTGCTTTTCCCCCCATTTAAATCTACCATTCTGTAGGGGATTTGCTGCAAGTTTACAGGCACTGCTATGGAAAATTGCATTTTGTACTTGCTAGATTTTCCCAGTTTGTAGTTGCATCTGACCAATTAGGCTGTTGGCAGAAACTTGGGTGTTCGATATCTATGTAGACTTTGCCACTTCAGTAGAGATGAGTGAAATTTCTTGATTAGAATGTAACCTACTGAAAATAGTAGCCTCTTTTACCATCTTTAGTCGTTAACATTTAATGTAAATGCTATTCCGAAAAAGCATTTTGTTTAGTGCTAGGCATTTACTCTTTTCTTTTAGACTCTTTAATCTATGATGTGTCTTAGACATACCCTGTGTCGATGTTATGGAATGTGATTTCAGGTGCTGATGAGAAGGAAGGATCTTCTGTGAGACGAGGCCGTCGACCCAAACAACGTAACATACGGGGAAAGAAGCTGTTTGATGAGCAAAGTTCGAGTGAGGAAGAGGATGAAATTGGCTCATCTGACCAAGAAGCACCGGATGAGGAAGATGAACAGGAGGAAGATGAAAATGTTGCTTTGATTGATGTCATTAAATCGTCATCCAAGTTGAGGTCTAAAAAGGTGTCTAGGCCAGAAAACATTGGCAATGACCGATCTGGAGATGAGTAACCAGAGAGTATTCAACACCCTCTAGAACTCCAGGTACAGGATGGGCCGTTTCATTTCCCTCTTCTTTTTTATTGAAGTGATCTTTATTTTAGTTTGCATGCAATCAATATAAGCTCCTTGGCGGGGGAAGAGAATTTTGAACAATAAAAAAAACATTTAGACTATTAGAGCAAACTGATGGGAGAATAAGATTTGGCTTGATCGAAACCTTCAAATCTGAATATTATAAATATCAAGGACATTTTTAGTGGTGCTTTTTGATAGTGAAGAAGCCAAAATGCTAAGGTAACTGGCTTACAATCCCATGGTATTTAAGGGCCTTGGAGCAAAATGTCATCTGAATTATCGGAGAGTAAGAAAAGGAGCTTCATTGGGTGCTCAATTTTGGGCGTTTGTATAACAAAATGTTCAAAAGTACACCCTCCTATCCACGAAACCCAATTCATCTTCTCAATAATGGGATTAATGTTTTGGTCTCAAATGTGAGATCGTCAATATAATTGTTTGTGGTCTTCTGCTTCTGATCTGCCAGGTGAATTGGAGCTTGCAACTGATGCAGGGGATAATTATGAACAATCAATCTTTGCTAATTTGGGATATGGTTATATGCGGTAGCGCATCTGTAGTGATTTATGTAGATAGAAGTGCTAGCTTGTGATGGTTTATTGTCTATCGTCAGAGTTTTCTATTGTCTTGATTGTGGAATTGTAGTATGAAATGATAAATGTAATGTGAATGTAGGATGATCGTAAAAACATGTAAATTTTGGCATAGAAGTTGTGTGTTTAATTGTTTTGAATGTACTCAAAACATTCTTGCATAACTTTGCGCAGGACGTGCTCATTTAGGTTGAGGTCACATTCACAAGTGAAAATTTATCCCAAAAAAATGATAATGAGAATAATTTTTTTAACCTTGTGGATATCAAGTCTACTTTATAAACAAAATGATTTATGTTAAAAAGGTTATTCAGTTGCGGATTTTTATATATTCCATTTTTCCATATTCTTTCCATGCATTATCCTTCCCATAAAAAATATAGGGTATTGATTTTCGTAGTACACATATTACTCATCGTAGTACACATTTGACAATTCTACCCATGGCATTTATCGTCAACTTGTACTGCATTCAAGAGAAAAACTTTGAAAATGAAATCCAAAATTCACGTACTACATATTACCACCACCGCCTCTTACATAGCAACCACCGCTACCACCCTCACAAAACCTTTCCTCCTCCGACGAACACCACCAGTCGACCACCACCCTGGCACCCTCCATTCTGTATCCCGCCGCTACCCCCAACTTCTTGCTCTCACCCCACCCTTGCTGCGACCTTCTACCAGCGGCGCCGCCCCTTCACCCATCCTTATTGCGGCGGCCACCACTGGCGTATCATTTCCAATCACCACCAAACCCTAATTAATCGAAAATGGCATTATACTCTTGAGGAACAATAAATTATTGCTTGAAATTATGGGAGAAAACCAACTTGTTCAATGATTTACAATTAATAAGTAGATTAAATCTTTTTTTATGTACAAATTTTCATACATTATTATATAAATTGATCTATTTGAGAAGTTGGATGGCTAGGATTTGGGAGAAATTGATTTTGTGCATTTTCTCAGTCAAATGAGTAAAGGGTATCAAATGGAAAGCATAGGGTAAAATGTACTGCAATGAGTAAAAAATGTACTGCGAAAATAAATTACGAAAATATAATACTCTCTTATTTACTAAAACGAAGCTGTGTGGTTGATTCTTAGTCAAAAGTGATGACGTGGTGAACTCACCCTAACTCTAGCAAACATATTATTATTATTATTGTTTATTATTATTATTATTATAGTTATAATATAATATAATATAATTATAATATACAATACTAATAAAGAACTAACAATTATCCCATTATTTAAAAAAAAATACTCATTATACGGATAAAAAAACAAATTATTGATAATTGATTGAATATCTTATTAATCATGTTGACCCTTTCGCATGATATACGAACTATAATATGTTTACAATTGATTTTTTTTGCTTACCTACAAAATTTAAAAATACTCACTCGTACAGGTTTAACACTAATATAGTTACAGGGGATGGGGTGTGGTGCGACTCGTGTGAGGTAACGCATTGGTGGCAGGTGGGTGAGAGAGGTTCGGGTGCAAGGGTGGCGGTTGTGGAATGTGGATTGTATAGGGGTGTTATGGACATAATGGGGTCTTGTCATGTGTAGGGTCGACAAATGTCGTGTGGAGATGGTCGAGAGTAGCGGGTCGATTGTGGTAGGCACTATCAAGAGTAGTCTCACGTAGGGAGCGGGTGAAGGAGGACATGCAAGCGAGGGTGGGGGAGGGGGCTCTAGGCGGTGGCTGCGCAAGAGGGGGCGGTGGAGGTAGGGTTTGCGGAAATAGGGGTGGTTGAAAGGTGGAGGGAGTAAATTGAATGAGATTGTTAGAATTATTAGAATGAGAATTAAATTGAAAAATATGTGTGTTCAAATAGTAAGGTTCAGTTGAAAAATCATGAAGATGAAAGAGTATAATTTGAAAAAAAAAATCATGTAATTGTGTGATTATAATAATGTATCGTCTGATTTCATTTTATACATTTGTTCAAAATATGTAAGAAATTTTGTTGTGAGTTGGTGAGCAAAATTGCGCGCGGGATTTATCCTCTCTCTTTATCTATCACACATTTACACTCAAATTATGATTTAATGACTTGAATGCAACAACAACACACGATACTAATTAACCATAACTTAACTCATTTACACTCAATTTATAATTTAATGACTTGCTTAACATAAATCAGTTAAATTTGAATTAATCAAATTTAACTAAACTTAATTAGATATAAGAACTTAACTTTTTTTTTTTATTTAAAAAAGATTCTTATTTCAAATTAAACTTAATCTAACCTTATTTAAACTTATACTTTGTAATCAACTCTATTTAACTAAATTAAATTAAACAAGTAACTAATTTAAGTTTAATTTAACTGAATTAAACCGAATGAATAAAAAAAGTAAATCAACTTGATTGAATAAATTGAATTTTAGAGCAAAATTAAACCGAACCAAACCGAAGAGTATAAGATAATCAAAGCGTCTAACTTGTGACGCACAAACTGAAGACAGACAGTGTCACTCTCAAACTCCAATTAACGGCTAGGTTGCACGAAAACGGACACGACACGGACACGCGGTACGGCTAAAAAAAAAATTTAGGACACGAGACACGGTAAAAAAAATCAATATACATGTTAAAATAAAGAGAATTTGAAGAGCATTATAACCAACAAATACACTTTGGTCATTCAAAGGCCACCAAGTTGTAAAATGACAACTAATA
>JAOWBH010111224.1:0-14079 GCA_028566215.1 Silene coronaria | reverse complement strand
CTCTATTGAATTGTACTTCTTGATACCACATATTTTATTTTGTTAAAATGGTACTTTACAAGGTTAAGCGTAAAGTCTGCTAATAGCAAGATAATAAAAGCCGAGTCAACAATACATAAATGAGATATAAACTTAGGATGGAGCAATGTCGTTCCACCAAAGTATCTCATCACCAGCAGTAGCGTGATCTTTCCTATAGTACTTAACAAGAGTATATGTGATGGTTTTAATACATCTTAGCTCAAAGTCGATTTTCAAGCATGGTGAGCTATAATACACAACAACACAAGTTATCCCTATACAGATTGATGTTAAAAAGCCATATTGAGCTCAAAAAGCCATATTGAGGCATATTGAGCTGATAATGAATAACTTACGCGATTGCGTCATAAAGAAGGTTAACCTAAATGTCAAGTAATTCGCTCCAAAGGGGTAAAAGTGATATACATGAAAGTCCATCCTTCTAACTAACCATTGTTCTAAATGATCACAGACACCCCAACCAATACCCACAAAAATAGAAGCAATGCAAAAAAAAGTGACTACAATGATTTTGTGCGAAGTGGAGTTAGGATGGGTTCAATAGAGTGAGTTGATTTGTGTTTGAGAGCGGGTTTCAAGAGTATTGGCAAGAGACAAAAAAGAGCATTGAAAATGAGTAAAAAAAAGTCATTGTGGGTCTATGGGGTCTAACACTCAGTTGACCAAAGTCACAAAATGATTAATAAAGTAAAGATCAGAGCAAATCAAGAAGAGTTGGAGTGATTGAGATTTTAAAACAGTCTAGGCTATAGGTTAAATCAAAAGAGAAGAAAACAAATTCACAAAGAGACTTTCACATTAGACAAGTGAGTTGCTTATTACTTTTGGACATTGAAGAATTTTTTATTGTTGTAAAGATTCTTGTGGTTCATAGCTCTTTTATGATCCAGTATGAGCTTATAATGAAACGACTCAAATGATTGTTCGAAAAAGAAGGCCAGCCAACCTGAAAAAGGAAGTGACTAGAATGATTTTGTGTGAGGGGGGATTAGATGGGTCCAATATATAGAGTGGGTTGATTGGTGCTTTAGAGCGGGTTTCAAGAGTGTTGGCAAGAGACCATAAAGGAGAGCATTGAAAATGAGTAAAAGAAAGTCATTGTGGGTCTATGGGGTCTAACACTGAGTTGACCAAAGCCACAAAATGATTAATTAAGTAAAGATTACATCAAATCAAGATGAGTTTGAATGATTGAGATTTTGAAATAGTTTAGGCTAGAGGTTAAATCAAAAGAGTAGAAAATAAATTCACAAATAGAGTTCCACATTAGACAAGTGAGATGCTTATTACTTTTGGACATTGAAGAATGTTTGATTGGAGTAAAGATTCTCAAGGCTTATTAGCTCTTTTATGATCCAGACTGAGCTTATAATGAAATGACTCATATGACCGTACGAGAAAGAAGGCTAACCAACCTGAATGTCAGATAATTCGCTCCAAAAGGGTAATTAGATCCAAAGGGGTAAAAGTGGTACACTTAAAATTTCATCGTCTAACAATTGTCTTAAATGATTACGACCAATTAATAACCACCAAACGAGAAGTAATGCAAAAGGAGATGACAACATTGATTTTGCGTCAGGGGGAATCAAACAAGTCCAATAGAGTGTGTTGATAGGTGTTTTGAGGGTGAGTTTCAAGAGCGTTGGCAAAAAACCAAGAAGTGCATTAAAATTGAGTAAAAGAAAGTCATTGCACGTTCAAGACACTGAGTTGACCAAAGCCACCAAATGAATAAAGTAAAAAAAAAAAAATCATATATAGCAAATCAAGACGAGTTGGAGTGATTGAGGTTTTGAAAGAGTTCAGGTTAGAAATCAAATTAAAGGAATAGAAGGTGAGTGAAGGTGACAAGAACCCTGCACATTGTGAAATAAGAGACATTCCCACAAAATATGGATGGTGTTGATCTTAGAATAATGGTGACATATGGCATAGGCGAAATAGGCAAACCCACAGGGGAGAAGATTACATTATGTGGGAGTATTCCTTCACCAAACAAGCCACAAGAAAAGAGAAATACGGTGCTTGGTATGAGTAGACTATAACTATTTAAGGTTGGACCGAGAAAAGAATGGTTGAGTTTCGATAAGAAAACTTTTTAGAATAAGAATGCCGTAAGTACAAACTTTTAAAGGAGCACCTGCAGTCGGGGTTAAAAGAAAAATGAGTTACTGGAATATTTTGACGATGGAAAAAACAAACATATTATACTCATTGTTAGAATCGTTGCCAAACTATTGACAATAACAAAGGACATCAAATGTCAATTAATTTAGCTAAGAAAATCACAAGTTGAACCAATAATAATGACCATTATGTTAGCATTAAAATTGTCCAATAATCTTTACACAATAAAGGTTAAAACGTCTCTACACATTATATATTTAGTCAATTATTTTAGAATCCGTGCAATGCACTGACAACAAACTAGTAATAAATATTTCAAGGTTATCTAGCATATGAGAACACTAGATACAGCATCATTTTTTGACGGGTACTAAATTGCGAACATAACAACTATTGACTACACTCTACGCATTTATTGCTAATAACATGAATTTATATATATTTTATCTGTCTTAAGGTTAAAACAAAAATGTCCGTCTTAAATTGTATTGCGTACTGGAAATGGAGAGGCATCATAACATTACGTATGGAGATACATGCATGAATAACATGATGCATTTAACGTTTCTTACGACGATGTCGTAGGATTGAAGAGCAATAAACGTCAAGAAACACAAGACAACCTAGACATTCACACTTATCGGCCATATATTTTTTTAGTTTTAATTTTATTATGATTATTTTATTTTATTTTTAGCATGGAAATACATCAGTGTGTATGTATGATACTATGATGTCACTAATTTTAAAACTATTTTCTCTATCGAGGAATCCTATAAAAATTTTATCCTTGTTGTGCGACCAGAGTTGTAAGTATAATCATAATTAGAAAGTGGCATACAATAAATGTAATTCTTACCTTGTCCATTAATCATGAAATTAGGAATTCGACACCAATATATGAAAACGAAGCAAATTTTATGAGTAGCCGATTATTTATTTATTTAACAATTTTGCAATATTATAAATTTATAATCACTACCTCAAATTGAGTCCAACACAATTTTATCGTTTAACAACATTTTTTTCGATTTAACAAAAATACATTCTTGGTATGATACTATGAATCAGAAAAATAACAAACATCCACGTGCCCTACATCAAGCAATTCAGGGTTGACAAGTGTCCCTACGTAGCTGAATACGTAAACAGTATTTGGACTTTACGCATAAAAACAAAAACGTAATAATAAATTCCAAAGAAATTGAAAGTGCATAAAGTCTACTGCATACTCTCACATGAAATGGAGCAGTTAGTGCCACGATTATGCCGCCATGCAACTGTGTCCCATATTTTTTTGACAAGTGTCCCTTATTTTTTGGGTTACTTTGTATTTTAGTCTTCATATACAGTACGTATAAGAAGGAAGATTAGCGTAATTGTATTGTATTGTATTGTATTGTAGAAACATTCTTACATTCCATTATTAGCAACATATTACGAGTACGTTATTATCTATCCCCTTTTGATCAACATTGACACATTTAGCAAAGAATAATCAAAGATAATATGGAATGGTCACCTCAAAATGCAATTGAAGCTTACTTGCAAACTCTACATATGGTAAATCCTCACCCCTCTATATTGTTTGTAGTGATAGTAATTATAAACATTGGCGGAGTTGCCCTGAAAAAGGGTTAGTAGGGACGCTCGCTCTTGAAAACAATGGAGATTCTAAACTTCTTGTTAAAATTTTCTAATTCTTTTGAGCTTAATGTATTGCTCATATTTAATTTGTTTTTTCCCTTTAATTGTATAAATCCTGGCTCCACTAGTAGATATCTGATCTACGTTGACAAACTTTAAATTGTAGCTGGAGCTCAATTTTGACGTTGATCTATCTATCTGAGCTCAAATCGGCTCAATTACAACACCTCTTTACTCCTCCTTCTAGAGCATGCATGTGTGACGTATCAATCATGAATCATTTTGACAATATTCTAATTAAGATTGCTAATTATGTTGCAGTGTAAATCAAATACTAGTATCAATAATGGAAGCAAAAGGCCGGTAGATAACCAAAAACAAGATCATATCGAACCGCAAGGGTTGGAGTTAATTTCAGCGTTAGCAGCAGGAAATCAAGCCAAATTAATAGTACATGTGACAACGTCGTCGAAACAAGGCGTAACACCTTTAACTATTGCACTCGCCGTAGCCGCCAAACAAACGGGTGGCAAACTAATTTGCATTCTTCCGACCAAAGAAAAATCACTCACATTACCTAATAATAATAATGGACTAGACCACGTTCTCGATCACGGTCGCAACGTGAGTGTGAATGATGTGGTTGAATTTAGGGTGGGAGATCCGTGTGAGAAGATTAGGGATCTACGGAATGTGGATTTTGTTGTCACTGAGTTTGGTTTCGACCCAAAACGATTAAGCGTGTTTTTTGAGAGGATGCATCTTAATCCTAAAGGGGCAATTGTTGTAGCAAATAATGTTGTACATAGGGAACATGGTGTGGCATTTGTTGATCAAGTTTTAGGGGGTAAGAGAGGGGTAGAATCGTCAATTACTACTATACCCTTGGGATCTACAAGAAGAGTTCAAGTGATTATTAGGATCAAATCTAAAGTGTGTAAGCCTCAAAGGACAAGACATAAGAGATTCCTTGTCACATTTGATGGATGAATATTTGCTTTATTATACACTACTTTCAAGTTCAAATGATGTATAGCTAGCAAGAGGGTTGGGTTCCAAGTATACGGACCGTAATATAGTAGCTCGTAAGTTAATCAAATGTAATGGAACTGTCCAAAGGTCTCCCGTTTATTACAGAAAAAATGGCAAGCGATCCAAATAATCATTTTAGAGAAAAGCTTAGTGATGATCCAAATATTGTCTTGGCCGAAAAATAAAATTTGCAAAATTTGGTTTTCGTTTTGGTCATCCGGGAAGTATTATTGTAGTATGAGCATTTAAGATTATTTCTTGGAACGCACCAAAAAAAAAGATTATTTCTTGGAGCATGAACTGTACGATTATGGATAAACTAAAGTTGGAATTTTGAAGTTTTATTACTCGACTTTGGTAATCTTATATATATATATATATATATATATATATATATATATAGAGGAGGGATCAAATGAGTCCATATTACAACATTGAGTCCGTAAGTCCTCTTTTGAGCCATTAGATGGAGGGGATGGAGGGCTGAGATCAAAGAAGATTAATTAGCTAATTTACCCCTCTTCTCTCTACCCTCACTAATCCACCTTAATTAAACATTAATTCACTATATATAATTTATTTTTCCAATCCCTTCTCTCTCATCTCACACAATCACACATCTCACCAATTCACTTCTCCCTCATTCTCTCATTTCTCTCTTCCTCCCACCACCGAGCCACCACCACAGCCACGACCACCACAGATAACTCAGCCACGACCACCACAGATACCTCATTCTCTCGTATCTCTCCCCTCACGCAACCGACACCCACCACTGTTACCACCAACATCCCGCAACCACAACACCACCTAAGAAATGAGATCTAAAAAAAAAAAAAAAACTAGATCTATGAACCCACCGCCCCTACCACTGTCGCCTGCCGCCTACTACCACCTGCTACCGTCGCCTATTACCACAACACGACACAAAAAAAACAAGATCTTTCTCCGTCCTCCCTCCTCCTCAACCGCGGCTGCCACTTCTTGTTCTTCTCCTCATTTTTCTTTTTTTTTTCTCAGATCTGGAGGGATTCGTATGCGTTGTGGTGTAGTCGGGTGGTGGGTAAGTGGTGGTCGTAGTATAGTAGGCGGCGTGACGGGAAGATAATAGCTGGTGGTATATAAAAACTCACTGTTTGTGATAAAAAAAAATAAGGAGGTGGTGTTAGTCTAATGGGTTTTTGTTCATATACAAACCCAAATCAAACTTTTTCTGTTTTTGTTCATATACAAACCCAGATTTCGTTTATGAATTTTTTTTTAAAAAAATTCGTTTTTTTTTTTTCAGATTTGTGTTGTTGTAGTGAGGTAGGTTTTCTACTTAAAAATCTATATGAAATAGATTTTTGGTTTTAACCTAAGATCTACTTAATATGAAGTCGATATGTTGAATTCTTTGAATTTGTTGTAGATCTGTACTTTTTTCTGCAAAAATGTTTTTGTAAATCTCTACACGTTTTGTTCGTTTTTTTTAAAATTTCTTCAAAACGTGATGGTGGTGGTTGTAGATTTACATGTTTAAGTTTTTTTTTTCTTTTTCAGATCTACTTTTTTGTTAAGGCTGTAAAAGATATGTGGTGGTGGTGGTGGTTGTTGTTGTTAGTAGTTGTGATTTTTTTTTAAAATTAATAGATCAAAAAAAAACAAAGATGAGAAAGAGGATGACCTAATATTAAAATAGATCTGTATTTTTTTTAAACTAGTAGAAGTTGTTGTTGTTGGTGGTGGTGGTGGTGGTTGGTGGTTGGTGGAAGAGGTGAGGGTGGTGTGACGGACTAAAGTTACACCTTTGTTCTAATAAAGTTACACCTTTGTTCTATTAAAGTTACACATCTAACTTGTTAGAGTTACATATTATGAAATTGGACAAATTCAATTTTTATATATAAAATGAGCTTTAAGGACTAAAGTTACACCGGTAAGGGTTAAAATTACACTCGTATAAGACTGAAGTTACACTTGTAGATCAGTTGGTGGTTGGTGGTTGGTGGAAGAGGTGAGGGTGGTGTGACGGACTAAAGTTACACCCTTGTTCTATTAAAGTTACACATCTAACTTGTTAGAGTTACATATTATGAAATTGGACAAATTCAATTTTTATACATAAAATGAGCTTTAAGGACTAAATTTACACAGGTTAGAGTTAAAATTACACTCGTATAAGATTGAAGTTACACTCTTAGATCACTAAAATTTAAAATAATATGCCAAAATCTTTAAAATTAGACTATTAGTATTAAAGTTACAATAGTAAAAGACACGAATTACACTTGTAAAAGATATAAATGTCGTAAACTCGACATAAAATTACAAAAATCAAAATAATAAAAGTTACACTATTTATGATTAAAGTTCCACCCGTAAAAGAGTAAAGTTACACTTGTAAAATATAAAAAATGTCGTAAACTTGTCATAAAATTACCAAAAAACAAAACAATTACGTCAAAATTAGTTTTTATTATAAAGTTGCACTATTTAGGATTATAATTACACTTGTAAAACACTAAAGTTACACTTGTAAAACAGTATAAATGTAGTAAACGTGTCTTAAAATTACAAAAAATCAAAGTAATATACGTCAAAATCAGTTTTTATTATAAAGTTATATAAATTCAAATTAATATATGTTAAAATCACTTTTTAGTATAAAGTTACACTATTCAGGATTAAAGTTACACTCGTAAAACAAAAAAGTTACATTCTAAGAATTCGAGAAATGTCATAAAATTTTCTTAAAATTACAAAAAATCAAAATATTATATTTTAAAATCACATTTTAGTAAAAAGTTACATTATTAAGTACTAGAGTTACACTCGTAAAATACAAAAGTTACAATCTAAAACTTGAGAAATGTCATCAGCTTGTCTTAAAATTACATAAAATCAGAATATTATATCTCAAAATCACCTTTTAGTAAAAAGTTACACTATTGAGGAATAGAGTTACACTCGTAAAACACAAAAGTTACACTCGTAAAATAGTACATTCATAAAAAAGTAAACTTACACTCCAAAAATATTAAAGTGTCATAAATTTGAAAGCATGAGAGAGAAAATGTATTAATTAGTCCATAACTAACTAATTAGTGTTAATTGTGTTTTATGCCTTTAAAAGGTCAAACTTCTCTCTTCATCTCATCCATTCATTCCCTTCATCCAATGACTCACATAAAGACTCATGGACTCAAATAATATAAAGGACTCATTAGAACCTCTCTCTCTATCTATCTATCTATCTATACATACATACATACATACATATACATACATACCAAGTCATGTAATCAAAATACGGAAGTAAGAAAACACAATTTTTCCATATAAGTTTTTACAGATCACAACTCAAAAAAACTTGTCATGGCATGATATATCCAATACTAGTATTTCAGATACTATTCCCACTTCCTTTTGTAGCTCAAGCCTGTGTTTGGAAATTAGATATCTAGACATGTCTCGTAATATGATTAATGGTACAATTCCATACGTATCAATCACTTTTAACAACAGCCCTGACATTAGACTTGGCTACAACCTCTTGGAAGGTGTAATACCCACTTTTCTAAGGAGCACTGTATCCATTCTATATTTAAACAACAACAAGTTTTCAAAAGGCCTTACTCCTTTCTTGTGCTCACATACACAAACGCCTCTTTCCGATCTTGACCTATCAAGCAACTTCTTTTCAGAAGAGTTTCCGGACTATTGGAACCATTTCGATCAATTAAGTAACCTGCATTTAGAGAACAATAGTCTTTGGGGAAACTTACCGACCTCTATAGGTGATTTAGTCCAACTTGGTGGTCTACACTTAAGCAACAATAATCTATCTGGTGAACTACCGGCATCCTTGGTGAATTGCAAGTCATTGCTAATTCTTGGCCTTGCAAAACTCATTGACTGGTCGCATACCCCCTGACTTTGGGCATAGTTTCGGAAATCTCGTCACTCTTAGCCTACAAAGTAATCGCTTTGTTGGGGTTCTACCTACAAGCTTTTGTTATCTTTCTAACCTCCAAATCTTGGACCTTTCTGACAACTACATCTATGGAACCATTCCAAGATGTTTTTACAAACTGGTAAGCATGACTCACACAAATGATGAGTCCATTGAAAGGTTGCAGCCCTATACAGACGGATATTCTTCTGATTATGCACGCTTTATGTGGACATATAATGAACAAACATTTGTTGGTTTCAATTCGTTAATGTTACTAAAAGGCATTGATATTTCCAACAATAAGCTGGAAGACCATATTCCAGAAGGCATATCAAGTCTTGTTGGTTTTGAAATTCTTAAATCTATCAAGGAACAATCTTAGTGGTGGTGTTATGTCAAGAATAGGTGAGCTGACATCTTTGGAGTTTCTTGATTAATCACATAACCGTCTCTCCGGTGTAATTCCTCCAAGTTTAACTCATATTAGCTCTCTATCAATATTAGATGTTTCCTACAATAACTTGACTGGAAAGATCCCCGTTGACACACAATTGCAAAGTTTTGGTTCTTCGTCATACATGGGAAACCCCGGACTTTGCGGAGCACCACTTCCTAAATGTGTCGGAGATGAACCACCTGCTATCGCACCAATTGGAGATGGCAAGCAAGACACGAGAGACGACTTTATGCTAGGACTATACATAAGTGTCATACTTGGATTGATCGTAGGATTTTGGGGAGTTTGTGCCACTTTAGTTTTGAAAAGATCATGGAGACATGCCTATTTCCGATTGTACAAAGACACAAGAGACAAGATGTATGTTATATGGGTTGTTAAAATAGCCGGAGCTTGGAGGAGATCTTAAAGTTACTTTAGTAAGTCTTCCTGTCATGTTTTTGTTGTCAATATTCTTATTTACAGTTTGTAATTCCTAATAATTAAAGTCCGAATGTTTTTCTTTCTTTCGGTGGGTTGATATATTTCATTTCAACAGAATATTGAAAATTTTCTTTCTTATTTTTAGATTTGCAGTTGTGTAAAATGGATTAATGGCTAGCATATTTGTGTAATTGTTGCCAGAGTCCTGAACCATTTGGTTGAATCTTAAGATATGATTTAACGAGCCACAATTTGACGTGACTGATCACGATTCTATGATGGATGTAAAGGTTGTATAATCTTACAATTATGTTCCATAAAAACTTTTAAACCTTCAATTCTGCCATTATTATCGATCAGGTATGAGAAAATCTCAACTGTCACACTGCAAATTTCAGTATATGAGGGTGTTTCTCTATGTTTCAAAGGCAGCACTTAAGGTGCTCAACTTATCAATTACTGTTACTGATATTACAAACTTGAAAGAATGATCACTTAAGGGTGAAAGGGCGAACAACGTGAAAGGATATCAGCAACAAAGCCTACAATTACTTCGTGCTGGAATCGCTATGTACATACTGGGGCCAAAACACAGGGGAAGGCACCTTAGTAGCTGCTTGTCCCACCGGAAATTACAAATACATATCAGAGAAATTTGGTGTGTTACACAAAGCAAGTACCATATACAAAGGAGGGGATTCAAATTTCAAACCCGCGGCCTATTGTCATGTTTCCTCCGGTTTAACTACGAGCTTAAGTTATCTTCGGTACCGTTTTCTTATTTTAATACGGATCGTATGTATTCCATCTGATATTCAAACCCACGGCCTATTGTGATCAGATTAACGTGCAGATGTATACGGAGTACTCTCTACTTCTCGAGATCAATTAAATTTTTCTCTCCTCTGCCGGAAGACGTATCTACTTATTGTAAGTAAACCACCCGTAAATCTATTTTCTTGAAAGCGTTCTTAATTATATTTCTTGCATCCATCATAAAAGTGTATTCGATTTTTTTTATTTGTTGAATGTGTTCTGCATCCATCATGGACTGCGTAATTGTTTGTCGCTGCTAGAGCGAATTATGTCCTGCACTTCCGTAGTTGTTAATGGTTCACGATTTATAATTCTCGTTTGCAGTGCGATAATGTTGAGTCGAAAATCTATAAAACTGGGAATATATGATGAAATAACCGGAGAAGATAGAATAAGTGAGTTAAACCCTGATTTGAAGTACCTTATTCTAAAGGAATTACCGGTTGTAGAAATAGCAAGAACAAGTGTACTCTCTTGACCTTATATCTGACCTTGTGCCTACGAGTTTCTAAAGACAATTGAAGGCATACTGTCTACTCATACTGGATTGCTAGACCAGTTTGTCCTGTTTGTTGCGTATGCGGAGAACCGCAAACGTACTTGCTCACAAGTTCATCAAGTGATGAGTGTCTTACCTAAGACAATTACCAAACTAAATCTGCACATTTACGTCAATGACTCGTATGAGTCGTATCCGGTGACTGTCACTCGTTTGCTGAGTTAGCTCATTTGGCACGTACTCGTTGCTCGCTCAATTATCATCCTACGACGACTTTACTCGTATGAGTCGTATCCGGTAGCAATCTTTTGTTTGGAAGTGGTCGAGTTATAACCGTGGAGAATAGAATTGTCTCATGGATTAGCTTAAGTATAATTGTCGATGTGTGGTTCAGATGGTTCTTTGGATTAGTTGTCTCGAGCTTGTTGTCATGTTGATGTTCGGAGGACCTAGTAGGATGACTCTGTTGTTGGAGATTTGAGTGAGTAACCTTTCTTGTTGCATCTATCTTCCTATTTCTGACCTTCGACATTTGTCATTCTTTCTGTTCTGGCTTGTTTCGATGAGCTCGCCTTTTGGGATTAATTCGACCTTATAGTAAAGCTTTGTGTTCGTTGGCATCTTTGTTGACTTCATCTCGAAATTCCACCTCTAGAAGTTCGACTTCTTCTCCTTTGTCTGTTGATTGTGAGTTTCACTATAGTGACTCGCACTTCTCGTTCCTGAGTTGTTTTCCAGTTTGTGTAAATTCTTTTAACCCGGGATACCTTTTGGTTCGTTTTTAAATTCGGAGTTACATTTACAATTTGAACTCTTTCTATAACGTTTAGAGATGGTCTCTTACTCTCTTTCAGTCTTGGTATTCGTTTTGATACATGAGTTGTTTCTCGTCTTGTGTAAATTTTTAACTAGTATAGGTTAACCTTTTGATTCAATGCTAAAATTTGTGTTATATTTGCAAAACTTGACTACTCGTAAAATTTGGAAAATGATTTTTACTTTCCAATTGACATTTTTCTATGACGTTTGCAAATGGCTTTACATGTTTATTTCGTTTTGGCGCCGATTCGTTGTCAGGATTCGATATTGGAGACATCTAACGGCTAGTTCTGCGCTTATCAGCGAATGATTTCGTATTTTTGCTTGTCTCTGATTCGTAATGATAGCGCTCTTGTATGCGCATCAAGAACTCTCTCATTCCCTTGATTATGACATCGTACTTTTGAAAGTTTCCTTAAGCCTTTCGAGGGATTATCTTTTGAAATTTCAATTTTTATGAATGTTTTGATTCTCGCTTTTAGAAAAAAAAAAAAAAAAATTTAACTTCGTCCTTATAATATTTTCGTTTTCTACTTGCAAGTTTTGAGGACGAAACTTTTTAAAAGGAGGGGAGATTGTAACACCCCGCGTTTTTCAATTATTAAATAATCGATTATATTTAGATTAAATATAATTAAAGCTATTTTCATAAAATTATGATTTATATTTTAATGTTGGTAGTGTTAGTTAGTTGGTCTTGTAGTCGGTTATTTAGTTAGAATCGAGTTTATACCGTTTCCCGACTCACTTTTGAGTTATTGGGACTAAGCCGTCTTTGGGCCTATTTCCACCTTGCTCTACTTACTCCCTCCATACTCCACTCCTCCCTCATTTACTATCAAAATCTGTTTTTGGAAGCCTTCATCCTCTCCAAACACATACTCCATTAAACCCCATCCCAAATTATATCAAGCTACAAATCGACTTAGATCCTTCGTTACTCCTCCGTTTCCTATGATTTTCGCGCCATTTTCTTCCTCCTCTCGTTCTTCTTATTTCTAGGTAAGAAAGATTTACTTTTCTTTCTCTTTCAAAATTTCCGTCTTTCTAGGGTTAGAGTAATTTACTCTTTTCTTTCTAATTGTCGATGGGAATCAAGCCATGAAGACTTGGACATGAAGATTTGCGGACTTGGAGCGCTATAAAGGTAACGGTGATGGGTTACTCGACTTTTCATCATCCAGAATAGGATTTATGTGTTGGGATAGTTGAATATAGGGTTTATGTGTTTAATTGATGCATTAATGGTAGATGATATGTGCGATTTGAGTGTATTTGGAATGATTTAAGTGGAATCGATATAAGTTATTATGTTTTTCCACATGCTTCAATTCAAATGTTCGTAATTGAATTTCGTATTCCGTTTCATGCTATGAAAATCCGTCTCACATGTATACCCTACTGGATTTGGTGCTATACAAACATGTTAGGATGGTTGAATTTCGTTCTTGCATGATTGGAATCGGTTTTGTGTTGTTTAAGGCAAATTTGCGTATACAGGTACCCCCCAGCCGGCCAACCGGCCGCCGGTGGCCAACCGGCTGGGAGTACACCCCCAGGGCCAGATATCCCCAGCCGGCCAAACGGTCGCCGGTGGCTGACCGGCTGGGAGCCCACTTTGAGTTTTTGGTGTTTGGCTGGTTGCCCAGCCGGCCCACCGGCCGCCGGCCACCCTGCCGGCTGGGAGGCCATTGTTGCCTTGTTTCGACTTGTTTCATATCGTATGATTTCCAAATCGTTTATGCTTTCGAATTTGCTCGTTTAACACTTGATTATGCTTCATATGATGAGTTGGTCGTACTTACCACGGGGTTTACCATGGTAAGTCGCTTTCTGTGTTTACGTGAATGTCGTTATGTGACTTATGAAGCTTGACTTCGTGTATGCCGCCTTCGGGGGTTTACCCGAATGGTTTGTTGCTCTCTTACCGCCGCTTTCGGGGGTTTACCCGAGATTCCGGTACTCGGCTAGGGGCGTAGTTATCGTACTGGCCTGCGATAACTGGACGAGGCCTATCGATCGAGTCTTGGGTGCGGAACGTTTACCGCATGTCGTCTCGGAGGGTTTACTTCGAGGGTCTGGATCCAGGTTAGACTAGGAATTGGGGTTTACCATTTTCTACCAGGAGGTTTGAGTCTTAGCATATGATGTCTTGTTTGCATAGTACATATGACAATTCTCGTTCATACATGAAAGTAGTTTGGTGTTTGGATACTTGTGAGTCGTATCTCGTCCATGCTTTAAAGGTAGCCTCTGAGTCGGATACTTCTCGTCAGT
>JAOWBH010111113.1:0-14082 GCA_028566215.1 Silene coronaria | reverse complement strand
ACATAACCGTCGTCAAGTACCCACCATCCGGCATAACCGCTTGGGAGGGGGCGGAACGAGAATGAGCTCCCCAACTACCGGGTCAAAACTCTGAAGGTAGTGGTGTAAAAGCGTCAACATTCATAACATGTTCATACATGGTGATAAATACGATAAACTCACCCAAACATGTTGTTACGCATAACCACGCAACAAACATGAGTATACAAGTCAAATGAGACGGTAACCAATGATAAACAACATGCTTAAAAGCATAAACGAATCCTATAATCATGCGATAAGGAAAAAAAACCAAAACATAATAGTGGCCTCACAGCCGGTGGCCAGGCCGGCGGCCGGTGGGCCGGCTGGGAAGTCTTTCCAATCTTCAAATTTCACAAAACATCACAAATGGCCTCCCAGCCGTTGGGGGCACCGGCAGCCGGTGGGCCGGCTGAGAAAAGCCCTCTAACTCTATTTTACACAAGTTCTGGAAATGGACCTCCCAGCCGGTTGGTGACCGGTGGGCCGGCTGGGGGTCCTCTGTCCGCGGTTTTGCCTCTAATCGCCACAAATCCAATTCTGAAACATACAAACACGTATTACATTCAACCTAGAATGCTTCTATGACATAAATATCCATAGGGTAGGCATGTAAACATGTTATTCATGGCTTGAGACGGAACACAACATTAATATGTAGCATTTGAGACGGAAAAAATGTGAACACATTACCAACACAATTTCCCAATTGAATCATTCAAAGTACAATCAATTCACACATATACCATCAAATATAACTCAACAATCAAAAACATAGCTCTAATTGCAACTACCCAACACATAATTCCTAACTTATTTGATGAAAGCCGAGTAACCCATCACCGTTACCTTGTTAGCGTCTTCTCCTAATTAAGCTCCTCGTCAATGGGGTAAGAATCGGCTTCCGGGTCGTCCAAATTCGCACCTAAACAATAATGAACAAACAAGGGTTTAGACAACCAAACCCTAGGAAACGACTTACCGGAAAAAGGTGAAGAAAGACGGGATTTTCTTACGTGAAAAGAAGGAGCACGAAGAAAGGAGAACAATGGCGCGAAAATCAAAGGAAACGGTTGAGGAACGAATGCACTACGAGGATTTATGTGACGGTTTTGGGGTGGAATGGAGATTTATGGAGTTTTGTGTGTTTGTGGTGAGGATGAGTGAAATGAATGAGGAACACACACTACCAAAAGAGATGTAAGGAGCGGTTATTGGGCTCAAAGCGGTTTTCAAGCCTAAACGACTCAACTTGAGTCAGGAATCATCTAACTCAATCTAAAACCTATTATTATACTAATATAATAATAACACGACTATTCTAATTATAAATCGCTATTTTTAATAAAATAACAATTAAATCAATATTAAATTCATTTAAAATAATAATTTGAAATATCGATAATCGCGGGGTGTTACACCAAGCACCAAAATCACATACTGTTCCACCCATTCTCACTTCTCCTCCTTATTCTTCCACGGCGTGACTGGCTTAAGTGTACTAAGGCCGAATCCTAAAGTGAGGGCGCCTTCTCACCCAAAACTAATAACATACGTTGGGGCTCCCAATATACATACACCAGGTTCATTTTATTACACTCACCTAGGTTCATTTAAATTCATTGTTTCAGGTTCCAAAATCGTCGCTCTGATACCACTTGTAACACCCCCACCCTACCAAGGAGCCTTCCGTAAGACCTTCCCTGACAGGATGTGGCACTACCATCTTGGTTTCCCGAGGAAGTAAGCATCACAGTAACCATAACGAAACATAGTTAAAATGTTTACGATAATTACAGCGGAAATAAATAAAGATTACAACTCTCCAACTATTCTAGAACAACTAAGCTAAGTGAGACTTCATCGACCTGACTCGAGTTCGAGCGCTCTCCAACCAATCCCGAAGCCAAGCCAGCTACACTAACACCTGCTAGTCCGACTGCTCACCATTTGTCGGCAATATCAAATGGATCACAGTAGAACACATAAGAAGGACGACACACAACAACCACAACACGTCAGTAATCAGTCAACCACAAATATATAAAGGTACAGTAACATAGCAGTAACCAACAACAACCAATACCAACATCACCCACTCCACCATCCTTAATCGGGCACCCATCGCAATAGGTAACCCGCGCCGCCAGTGGGGGGACCGCAGCCAATCCCCACCTAAGACCCCCTCAACGCACGAGCGAACCCATTCCATTAATGTGCACATCCCCCTCCGTGATGGGAGTCACGAGGGGCGGAAAATGGGGGTGAGACCATCTCCCAACGGCCCCACAAACAACACAACAATCAACACCACTATCACCATATCAATCCATCATCACAATACCGTTCACAAAGACAACAAAGAACAATATAAAACAATAATGAAAACTGAGTAGGATAAACCTACCTCTCGTAGATTCGTCATCATGTTTACACAGCAAGCAATCAATACATTTAATCAGCGACGACACCTAGGTCCCAAGGCAGTAGGTCCAATCCCGTAGTTCCCATCCCGAGCCAAGTAATTTTCATAGAAGATCAAGGTTAGATGTGTGAGGGTAGGAGGGAGTATTGTGGGAGTAGTCGGCTAGGTTTTGACGAGAGGAAAGGGAGAAATGAAATGACTAAATGGTTTAAGTCGCGACTTCCAAGTTAATAAATATCATTCTGACGTTAAGGGACTCGACCGAGCACAAAGCTTACTCAGCCGAGTACACGCCACTCGGCCGAGTGCTACCTCACTCGGCCAAGTTATGCCAACTCGGTCGAGTACTCCTGTCTCAGGCAAGCGTAACCGGGACTCCATTAAGGTCCAAAACTCGTCCAAGGTCACTCAACGGGTGCCCTAACGTACTGGGTATTACAATTATACTAAGCAAAACCCCTTATTATCAACATTTAACTACCCATTAAACTAATTAAAACCACTAACTAAATTAACCCACAAAACCCCCCAAAATCTAAGGTTAGGACAAAATAATGAGATGAAGGAGTAGATCTAGACTTACAAAGTGAAATAAGCAAAGGAAGGATGAAAGTGGATGATAATCTTTAATTAGATCATGAATCTTCAAGAAGGATGATAGGAGCGTTTAGAAAGAGTTTAAGGGAGGTAGAGAGAGGGTTTTAGGGTTGAGAAATGAGTGGAAAATATGGAAAATGACTTTATATAGCAAGGCCCAAGAATACAATGCCCAAACGCGAAAACAAGGTCCAGCACTAAGCACTCGGTCAAGTGCCGCCCCCCACTCAAGGTCACTCGCCCGAGTGGAAAAAGATCAGCGATTATGTCCTAAGGTCACTCGGTTAGCCACTCGGTCGAGTACAAAGTCACTCGGTCATGTGCCACTTCCACTCGGTCGATTACCTGCCCCACTAAGTTGAGTGTCTGACTTACTAGGTCGAGTGCCTGCTGCACTAGGTCAAGTGCTAGCTATACTAGGTCAAGTGTTCAGTTGCGGAAATTTGGGGTATTACAAACAAATATCAAGCAAATGCGGCTGGAAGCACGAGTGAGACAGCAGAAAACAGCAGCGACCTTACCTATGATGAAGTCAAAAAGAAACGCGGTCTGTTAAGCAATTCTGAGTCTAATCAAAAATTGAAATCAGGTATGATTAATGAATTGTATAATGAATGGATGATTGACAGCGGGGCTTTCCACCACATGACAGGAAAGCAATACATTCTTGAGAAAATTAGGATAGAAGAAAATTTCATGGTTGGCTTACTCGATGGCAGACAAGTAGAGGCGCGAGAGCATGGTCATGTTAAAATGACGGATAAGTTTGAGCTAAAATGATGTTTTATCCGTACCTACCTTGACTTGCAATTTAATTTCCGTACAACAACTTCTCAAAGATAATAACTTATTGTGATATTTTATTCATATTATTGCGTTATACAGGATCAAACTTCGAGGAGGACGATTGGACGGGGTGAGCAAAGACATGGGATTTACTATCTTGCAGCAGATTATGGTCATGTGGCAGCTAAGGCAAGAATGGTTGGAGATTCGGAATTATGGCATAGGAGACTCGGTCATCCCTCAAGTAGAGTATTATCTCAGTTTTCTAATTTAGTTAATAGTAATTTATTTTGGAACGATAAGCATGTGTGTGATTCGTGTGCTCGTGCTAAACAAACACGATCTATATTTTATATTAATAAGAGGAGTGCCGTTTTATTTGAATTGATTCATTGTGATATATGGGGACCCTATCGAGCTCAAAGTTTATCCGGTGCTCACTACTTTTTAACTATTGTCGATGACTGTACTAGGGGTGTTTGGATATATCTCATGATAGACAAAGGGGAAGTAGGTGCACTGATGAAATTGTTTTTTAATATGACCAAAACTCAATTTGGTAAGACCGCGAAAATAGTGCAAAGCGATAATGGAACGGAGTTTTCCTCAGGCACTATGAAATCCTATTATGCTAAACATGGTATGTTGTATCAATCTAGCAATCTCTACACTCCACAACAAAACGGGTGAGTTGAGAGAAAACATCGACACATCCTTGAAAAAGCTAGAGCACTCCGTTTTTAAGCCAACCTACCAAAATGAATTTACGTGGGATTGTATCTTAACTCCAGCATACTTAATCAACAAAACACCTACCCCAATACTTGAAGGGGAGACTCCCTAGGAAATATTGTACAACGAGAAACCGATACTTAAAAATCTCAAAGTTTTTGGATGCCTTTGTTACGTACTTCGTACATAACAAGGACAAACCAAGAGATAAATTTGGTGAGTGGGGTAAGCGTTGTGTGTTTGTCGGATATCGGAAAGGAAAGAAGGATTGGACATTTTATGATATTCAAGCCAATACATTCTTTGTGTCCCGCGACGTTGTGTTTTACAAGCATTTGTATCCTTATAATGACGTCCATACGCACGTCGAGGCGGGCATATCTAGTGCAAAAAATAAGGCTGACCTTTTGATGAATTTATTTACCATGACAATCCACCTGTTCAAGATACCAACAATCAGGAAACAGAGTCAAATGTTGAGCAAATAATAACTGTTAATATGACTCCTGAGCTCGAAAATAATAATGAAGAGCAGGGTACCTCAGAAAAGGAAGATAAGCATGCAACTGATGATACAACCAATCAAGGACGTGGTTTTCGACCGAAATTTGACCCCTATTGGAAAAAGGATTACGTATGCAAGTCTATGCAAGTTGTAAACCCCAAGCCCAGCGCTCATTCGCCTCAGTCTCCGTTCCCTCGAAAAGGTACACATTATCCAATATCGAATTATATCACTACTAGTTATTTTTCTTTTTCCCACAGAAATTACTTAGCTGCTATTGATTCGGTTAAGGAACCAAAGCACTATTTTGAAGCGGTCTTAAACCCCGAGAAGCCATGGCACAAGAGATAAGAGCTTTGAAGTCAAATGGGACATGGAAAGTAGTTGACTTACCTGCCGGGAAACGACCAATCGGTTGTAAATGGGTATATAAGGTAAAGTATAAGGCGGATGGAACGATAGAAAGATATAAAGCTCGTTTGGTGGCGCAAGGGTTTACACAAATTGAGAGAGTTGATTATCATGAGACCTATGATCCAGTTGCAAAAAAGACGAGTGTTCGATGCTTATTAGCAGTGGCAGTCACGAAGAATTGGGTGATTGATCAATTGGATGTAAACAATGCTTTTCTACATGGCAATTTGGATGAAGAAGTATACATGAAGTTGCCTCAAGGATTTCAAGGAAATCGACAAAATCAAGTGTGCAAATTGCAAAAATCGGTATATGGGTTGAAACAAGTTTCAAGGAATTGGTTTGCGAAATTGACGGAATCTTTGAAAGGCTATGGTTTTATTCAATCTATTGCTGATTATTCCTTATTTACTCTAAACCGAAATGGTAATTTTATCGGGATTTTGGTATATGTCGATGATATGATCATAGTCGGAAATGATAAAGAAGCATGTGAGAAATTCAAGGCATCCCTCGATCAACGATTTGGAATAAAAGATTTAGGCCGATTAAAATTCTTTCTTGGCATTGAAAGTAGTTTCGGGACGGAATAGTTTGTTTCTGAATCAAAGGAAATATGCTTTGGAAATAATTGAAGAAACTGGAAGGATGGGAGCAAAGACAGTAGACACTCCTATTCAACGGAACCATCGACTTGCAAGGGCCTGTGTTACATGACCCGATGAAGTATAGAAGACTAGTAGGCAGACTAGTCTATCTAACCATAACACGTTCAGACCTCGTGTATGTTGTTCATATACTTTCGCAATTCGTCCATGAGCCAAAGAAAGGGCACTGGGAGGCAGCAATTCGCTTGGTTCGTTATTTAAAAAAAGAATCCCGATAAAGGAAAATTTGCAATTGAATGGATATTTTGACTCATATTGGGCCAGTTGTCCTATCACAAGGTGTTCGTTGAGTGGTTACTTTGTAGCCTTGGAAAATACACCTATTTCATAGAAAGCTAAGAAGCAAACAACCGTGGCTCGATCAACGGCAAAAGCGGAATATAGAGCGATGGCTGCGCTGACTAGTGAGTTGGTTTGGATTAAGGCATTTTTGACTCATTAGGCGTTAAACATGACCAACCTATAAACATGTATTGCAATAATCAAGCTGCAATTTATATTGCAAAGAACCCTGTTTTTCACGATCGTACAAAGCACATTAAGATCAATTGTTATTTCATTCGTCAACATTTGGTGGAAAACAACTTAGCGATTTGCTCCTTGCTCTGAACATGATGTGTAGCTAACTTGTTTACAAAGGCTCTTGGAAGGGAATCGTTAGTTTATCTACAACGCAAGTTAGGCCTTGAACTTTCAAGTGCTCCAACTTGAGGGGGACTGATAGAATATTAAGGAATATATTATTATCTCGTGTATCATTATTTTTTTTATTACGTTAATATTTTAGGTAAAGTTATATTGTTTTCCTAATACCCCTAGGATTTTGGGTAATCGACTTGTATATATGTCGATTAATTGTAATCATTTTATGCATTTGAAATATACATACAATACAACTCTAAAAGAATTAGGCATGTGCCATTTTGACATAAATACCTAAGCAGGAACAAGAGGATATGACATCTTGCGTAAGACATGATTTTCACCCATAGATACTACAACTCAAAAAGAATTAGGCATGTGCCATTTTGACAAAAATACCCAAGCATGAACAAAAGGATATGACATCCTGCTTAAGACATGATTTTCACCCGTAGATATGAAATCAACATCATAATCGACATACACAAACTCAATAAAATCTTGCTCAATAACCACCAAAAGACTTGGCCAAAAAGTAGTAGACAATGTATTAGTCACATCTACTCCTAAACTGGTCAATCACGTGACTGGGCGCAGCGAAGAACAAAGGAGGCCAAATCACATCTCACTTTATCGATTTCATCATTATCAAACGTTCTTGCTCCAAGATGATCAAAGTACTGCAAAACAAACAAAACATAATAAATTTATAAAAGCATTTCGTATGCGACACTTAGAACTTCTTAACAAAACTAACACTCATGCTATATAAAGAGATCAACAAATGCCTACCTGACCTGGAATCCAAGTTAAGTCGTGATCAACAATGTCTTGCATGTATTTCAACACATAGTAGCCACACTGAATCGTGTCGGGTTGTCTGGGACACTAGTTATTATCGCAAAGAAAAAATAGGACAACACATAAATGGTTTAGTTTACATGAACCAGAACAAAGAAAACGAACACTGTATATACAGGCGACAATTCAATAATACAAACCTCTATATGCCTCCATCTTATCTCTACAGCAGCACCCCTGTATTTCTGGTACGCTCTGTGATTTTCAGATAAATAAGACAAGACAAGATTTTGATTTGTGACACGTAAACACATAGTGTGATAGTAAAAAGGTTTAGAAGAATACTAACTTTACAATGATATTCCGAAGATCTTCTTCTACATAATCTACCTCAGAAGGTGAAGAATTGAGATATTGGACAATGAGTTTAGATGGATCAATCAAACACAATATCCAATGATAGCTGCGCAATCAATCACAAATTAGTTACTTCACATAATAACCTTTGTATAATCAATCACAAATTAGTTACTTCACAATATCACCATACCCAACATTGTAGGGTGCCAGAATGGGTTTTTTATTTGACCTATTTAGAACACCCGCTATGTAATCTATGCGGTTCTGCGTACGCTTCTCAGTCAATCGAGCCAAATTTAGACCATTAGGATCATCAGCATTTCGGCCTAGACTTAGCGGAAGATTGGATATCATTGCTGGACATAGAAAATCAAATTTGCATGTGGATGGACCTCTTTGAACTCCGTATAACAGTCTGTCATAGTAATAGTAAAATTGATCTACAAATAATTAGTTAACGGCTCTTATAAATGACAAAGGATACATAAATGAGTGAATTATCAATAAACATAATTTTTTTAGTGGAACACAAACTTATATGGGGTCCAGCGACCACCATGGTGTATTACTAGTCCATATTCTTGTACCAATATAGAGCAAAAATATATGCATACACACTACACTTAAGAAAAAAGAAGTTTTAACACTAACCTAATATAAGTTCCGATAAGAACAGCATCTAGATGCTCTTTGTTGACCAATATATCTATCTGCTCACTCGCCAAATACAGTATGTGATGGTACCCTACCACTTCCTTTTCCATAAGAATTGCAATGACTTCATCTTTGAGGTTTTTGGCAAAACTCAACAACGCATCTAAACTTGAGGAATGACTCCCCGTATCGGTTACATGTAAATCAACACTTTTGGGCTTTGATCTCAGCTTGTTGATTGATGATTTAGCATAAGTGGACCAAGGTGATGATTCACCATAAATGGACAAAAAAACATTGTTACTAGGTACCTACATAAAACACAAAGTTGGAAAAGGATAAACAAAATGATTGCTGCATGCCTACATTACTTTCTTAATCGGTCTATTTTTATCACTTAATCAACTTAACATTAAATGTAAGATGGATTCAAATTTATCAAATCTCATTGTATACAAACATTAGAGTTCTACAATTCTATTTGAACTAGTTGATTTCACTATTTAAGAACTACAAGCAACATCAATTAATGTTAGGGAGAACTAAAGTATTACCTTATCTGCAAAGTATGAACACGACAAATATGTAAAAGCACTGAAAGCTTTCTTCCAATCTTGGTCGCTACAAAAAATAATTGACATGTTAATTCAAATTAATGGGAATCTACAATTATAATACATATAAACCCAATTATAAATTATAAATTACTTACTTTTGTTTGCTATCAGCAACATACTTATGCAACCCCTCATACAAGGCAACATACAAGTGTGGAAATAACTGACTCAGTTTTTGTTCAATCTCAGCTCGACTATAGTTGACGTTCTTCAATGAAGACAAAAAAACAAAATTTTGAGTTTAGCAAAAATTTTGATATGGTAAATTGGTCGCGCTATAAAAAATTCTAAAGAACATTTCCAGAAAAGTTACATTTCGCTCCCACTTGTAGCAACCATCATTAACATGGCCGTAACAAGCATGCACAAAACGAGACAGATCAAGTACGCAACTCCTAGTGTATTGTCTGATTGACATGTCATGATCTGGTCTCTCTAAAATCGCTTTGAACACAGGCCAGTCAAGTACATTACTCCAATCTGGATAAGTGGATATTGATTCAGCCAACGTCTTGTATACAAAATTCTTTGCCTTCAAACGTGCTCTGATTTGCAAAATGAATTCCACCTTCTCTTGAGTAGACCAGAAGAAAGGGTAATTATACAACCAGAATGCTGGGATATTTGACCTGAAAAGAACATTAACATATAGAAATTATCAACCAAAATAAAAATCATGGTTATTCTTTCAAGTATTAGCTCTCCTCTTTTTTTCCTTATGGATGAATAAAAAGGAGGAACTTTTTTTTTAAAACCAATAAAAAAGAAAAAAAAAAATTACCAACTCGCCAATTTTTAAAATGAACCAAACTTACAGTTTAGAGGGTTCTAAGAAGATAAAAAGGCTTGTCAACTCAAATGGAAGTGTATAGGACCCATCAATTTCCTTATCAGGAAATGGCATGGTAATTATATCTTGCATTATGCGAGACAAATTTTCAATGTCGAGCGAGATAGTCTTTTGTTTGTCCAATAAGGACAAGATCTTGCCCCGACCCTTCTGATCCACAAATGTACGATCTTCTAAATCACCACAAGAGTACTCCAACGACGACAGGTATATCAGCCCATGTATCACATCCCTAACGATATTAAGAAAAATAATTATAAACTCAAAACATTTTTGTCAAGCAAAATTAAAGATATATACCTAAATATTTGAGTAAAATTAAAATAATAATAAGTATTGGACTTATAATTACATACCTAAATATTTCAGTAAAAGAAGATGCAATGAACTCCCACCACTTTGATTTAATATTTTCATCATAGACATATTGTCTAAACAGTTCACATTGTGTTTCGAAAAAATATTTCAGGGGCACAAGTGGCTCAGTCACCAAAAGGTCCGATAATGTTGCATGATTTACATCATGGTCAACTGCAACCATGTATTTACTCTCCAACCCCATGTTTCTTAACATATCAACAAGTCCTTTTTGTTGAGGTGTTGCACGAATAAAAGACTTTGGCCTATCTCGACCATGGTATCTCTTGATTCCCTTGTAGAGAATTCCTCCAATACACTCTCCGATCAAATATGTGAACGTAATAGAAATCTGCAAACCAAAAGCAAAGTAGCAAACATAGTTATATGGCCAAGTATATAATATGGAAATAAGGTTTTTGGTCTTAACCTCAAGATGAGAACCGTGTTTTACTTGGTCATTTTTCTGGTGTTATGTCTGGATCACCGGACCCAATTCCTTGCTTCGCGTTTTTTTCATTTTCCGTGGATTTTTGATATATATATTGGGAGGTTTTGGTTAACAACGGTCTTATTTTGTTCGAAAAGGTGACTTATGCATCATATTATGAGGTCTTATAAAAGGATTATTCATTACAGTCCAAGTCCAGGATGATAGAGTACGATGGGAAAATCATAATTTCCAGGACTTACGCATTGCAAAACAATCACAAAAAGTGAATTTTGAAATACCTATTTAACAATGTTTATTTATAAATTTGTTTTTTAAATAATTAAGTTCATTAACTCCTACATCGTACGGGCTTTCAAACTAGTAACTAAGGATGATGAACAAATCAGAATTATTGGTATTGGTTTTGCAAAATAATCACATAACTCCCAACCATAATCTCTTGCTTCTATTTGCCTAGAACAAGAGAGAATCATTCCAAATAGTGTGAAGGAAAACACGTCTCGCGTTATTCAAGCATTCCAAACATTTTCGTGAGCTATACACAAACAGAACAAGCGGGAGGAAAAATAGTTGGAAACTCACCTCAGCAATAAATGTCTCCTTTTCTTCAATTGCCTCCCCATCAACTTCCCTGCAATTTAAATTCAGTATCAGTTCACAATCTCGAAAATTACGCATTGTTTTAGAACTTGAACATTTACAAAACAAAACTAACGTGGCCAGTGCTGGTGCTGCGCTAACTTCTCCTAGGCTTGAAGTGTTTTTCTTCTCCTCCTCCTTTAGGCTTGAAGGTTTCTGCTCATTGAGGAGTCCACTTGATTTTACGACCTGTTCCAGCTTTTGCAAACCTTTATCTCCTGTCTTTATTTGCTTATTTCTGGCCTGTAAAATCAAACATACAAATGTAACATTCGCAATTACAAATGGCCAGAATTCAAAGAGAACGAGCACAAAAACTTGTAACCTCGACTAGAGTGTTTTTCTTCTCCTTTAGGCTTGAAGTGTTTTTCTTCTCCTTCCCTAGGCTTGAAGTGTTTTTCTTCTCCTCCTTCTTTAGGCTTGAAGGTTTCTGCTCATTGAGGAGTCCACTTGATTTTAGGACCTGTTCCAGCTTTTGCAAACCTTTATCTGGTGTCTTTTTTTTCATATTTATGGCCCTACAAATATAAGAAACAATCAGTCATACCGCATTAAGAAAGCATACATCCACATTAACAAAACATATATCGAGAAAATCATAATTAGTTAGATGAAATGCCCAAGAAATAAAGGTGAAGTTTCTACTAATTGGCAAATTATGCACCTCAAAGTCCGTGAGTGCCAGGGCAGCTATTGACACTATGCAAATATTGCGGAGTTGCAGAAATGGTATTGAAGGTAATGTCCTGGACTTGCAAGCGAAATTATTTATATTTCAATTTCACGATGAAAAAGATAAGAATAGGGTCCTAGAGGGACAACCTTTGGCATTTCGACTGATTTATATGGTCTTCGACTGATTTATATGGTGCTTCAACGAACCGAATGGAGTAGGGAAAAAAGGCAGAAGTCCCACTACATCCAATTCTCCCTCCCTTTCCCTTCCCTACGTCCCCCTCCCCTCCCTTTTCCCTTCTATTTTGGCGTCCAAACAAGGCCTCACCTGTGTGTGCCGTTGATTGATTTTAATAATATTTTGCTTTAAACTAAAGAAGAAGAAGAAGAAGAAGAAGAAGAAGAAGAAGAAGAAGAAGAAGAAGAAGGATTACTCTAGTAAATGTGCCATTTCTGGTGTAATTTTATATCCTCTTTCAGAAAAAAACTCTGCATATTGCTTAGCCGCTGCATGAGGAAAGAGATCAAATCAACACAAAAGAGTGACTAAATGACACACCAGTATAAATGTATATCTATAGAACTGGCACAATAAGAATTAATGTGAAAAGAATAATCAAAACTTACTCTCACTCTTTCCCACTTGATGACAACAAATAGCTGACAACCCCAACAACTGAGGATGAAATTGGATAGCAACATTACTCTTTACTATCTCTGCCAAAATAGCTTTAAAATCACCCTTCTTACACAATCTGATGTATTTATAAATAGATTTAGCTATATGATCTGCTTCCATCAATCGTACCAAACAAAAAAGTTTTTCGTTATACACATCAGGATGGCAAGCAACTTTTATATCAGTACGCCCAATTTCACTTAAACCTTCAGTATAATCTCGCCTCTCTACACAATCGGCTACTTTCTCCAAACATTTGGCTGCCTTAGATTTGGCTGCCTCAGTATGTTCCATAATGTGATCAAACTCAACGTTGAACGCTTGAGCTAGGTCCTCTCTCATCTCTTTCTGAAAGAAATTTACCTTAATCTTTTTCACAGTTTCATAAGGCTTGGCATACATCTCAGGTGGATCAACAAAAAGTTCCATCAACAAATAAGCTTCTTCAAACCGTCCTTTCTCAAAAAGTTCATCTCCCGCTAAAGCATACAGTATTAAATGTCTCTTTGCAATATAAAGCAATGAATACTTTATACAGTCCTCTTTCATCGGTCCTCGCAACACTTGTTTTTTAAAATCCTAAAGAATTGAATAGTAGAAAAGAAGATATTAAAGCTTCATACCCAATGGAAACAGATGTCAGCTAGGAGCAGCAAGATAGGGAGATAAACAAGCATTGAAAAAATAAAAAAATAAAATAATTGGGGACTCAGAATACGTTGGTAATTAAACTCTTGAAGTTTACAGAAATTGAACATAGTTACTTCCAAACAATAAAATAAATAAAAAAACTTAACTAGATGAGATTTAACAGAATTGGTACCATTTGGCAGGTTCAATAGCTTTTACTTTCTGCACCAAACTTGCGCCTCCTCCAAGCTTTACGGTGATATGACCCAGAAAACCTCAATGTTTAAACAAACTCAATGAAAGGTTCCTGGGAATTAATAGGTTAGTGCGGGAATTAAGGAACACCTTCACCCTAATTGGAAGCTTCGGGATTTTAGGGCACGGCCTTTGTTTCCTGTCCTTACTCCTTAATCCTTATGTAATATTTTCAGTTTAAATTTGAGCTATTTAATAGGTTTAGAGTAGAGCTGATCAAATGGCCCAAGCCCATAGGCGGTTTTGTTAGGTTTTAGGTCCGTCGTTTATCACGGCGTCGTATAGGCTTTGTGGCGGGTGTAAAACCGCCACAAAAAAAAA
>JAOWBH010111003.1:0-14082 GCA_028566215.1 Silene coronaria | reverse complement strand
CTAGACATATGAAACTACTCACACATATTGAAAACTACACTACTAACATTTGATATGATAAACATGGTTAATATGAACTTATAACTAAGAGAATGATTAATATGAGGAATGATGCTAGAAATAACTAAAGATAAAACTAACAAGTAATAATGAAATAACAATGTAAGTAGAATGGTGATTAACAAGTGATAAGCTAATGTACTAATTATAATGGGAAATGATACGGTAAATAGTGAAATAAAACTTAAAAATAAGATTACCAAAATGGAGAAAGTAAAGCTTGAATAACTTCAAAGGAAATTGTGTATGACAAAGGAAAGCTTAACAAAATGTAAACTAATTCTGAAAACTAATATTTTTGTGCTAAGTATGAGAGAAATATAATATGAAAGTGTGATCTAAGTGTCACCAAAGATGTCCCAAATGATTGTCTAAGAGTTCCTTTATATAGGGTTCGAGGACAAAACGTAAAGTGAGTAAAGACACCCAACCCCGATCGGGAATGGTGACCCCGATCGGAGTCGTAGCTTGTCGAGTAAATGTGTTTTAAATGGCCGCCTTGGATTCCATTGTGGATCCAAGGTTTGGCAACCCCGTTCTTCTAACCCCGATAGGGATTGCTTGTCAGAATATTCCAAGCATTAATTCTCAATGTTTAGGAACATACAATCCCTAATATGGGATAAGGATCGCGTTTATGATACGTCTTAGCTTGGCACTCCATTTCTTCCATGCTTTGTACTTGGATTCTTTTCGAAATGCTTTACCATGATCGTTGCTTGACTCGGTTAGCCTCGTACTCCTTGGTGTGTGCTCAAAAGACGGAAAATAAGCTAGAAAAGCTTTGTTTCCTATAAAAGACATAAGACATAAGCATTTCACCTCGAAGACAGTATTAGCTCACATAAGCACATTAAATGATGCGAAATACACTTAAAACCGAGCTAACTAAAGGGGATAAAGTTTATAAAATATTGACTCATCAACAATCAAGGGGGAACCACCTCAAGTTGATTCTTTGAGTCACCGAAAGAAAATATACCCTCGTGACTCATCCACCTTAAGGTCCTAACACCTTGCTTAGGCACACACTTGGAACTATGATTTGGTTTGATTTCACAGCACGTGAATAAGTAGCCAGTCCTCTAACTAGGACACAACCACCCCTTTTTACAACCACCCCAAATCATCAACTTTCTCAAACTCAATAAATCGACATCCCTTTCAACCATTACGAACTCAACCAACACAAACATTTCGACCAAAACTCCAATCCCATACATTTCTACTGGGGGCTCCTTCCTTAGGACGCCGCCTAGTTTCTCCTTTGTCAAATTCCCGAGTCATGTGTTGAGTCGAGCCAGTGTTTGGTCCGGACAAAGACGAGGTCCTAGGACGATTCTCTCAATTATCATCCCTCAAGTAAGCATCTATCAACAACAGTGGTAAAAGATGTCTGAAAAAGATATTCAATTGACGCCTTATCAATACTTATGCAAAGTATACGAAGAACATCTATATTCGCAATTGACGCACGTTGGGACTCATATTTGGCCGTGGGTTACACACTTAAGCAAAACCCGTCCGCGTCATCCCTGTGTCATGCTAAACCTAAGTCTTTCGTGTCAATCAAGTCTAACGTCACTTTCATGTCAGTCAGTCTGCGTTCATATAAAGTCAGCGTCAATCCCTGTCATGTCAAGCATGTGTCTAGAGCCCCTTAAATATGCGTAACACTCTGCAAAATTATCAAAATTTGACTATTAAAACAATTTGCAAAGACAATCGTTCAAAACCTTGCTTACATGTTAATTGCTTATGTGGCTTACGTGCTAATCGCTTATGTACGTATGTGCTCCTGTGTTTTGCAAATTTGTGTGGCCACTAACCATGCAGATAGTTGTCAACATCAAAGCTCGCTCCAACTGGGGGCTTAGCCAAGCCTTTAACGGATATTTTTCCGATTCAATACAGTTTCTCATCAATAACATTATATCAAAGACGAAGACAAATTCAACGAAGAAAGACAAAAATAAATCAGCAAATGTTCCCGTGAAGTTCGGCATTATTTCCCAGCGAGAGTCCATTATCTCAGTTCATCAAACTATTATGCTCCAGTACAACGCAAGTCGTTCCGAGCCATCAATTTCAATGTCAGACGAAGTCGACACTCCAAGCTGCTCCAGTACAACACCAGCCATTCCGAGCCATCAATTTTAATGCTAGACGAATTCGGCGCACTGAGTTGCTCCAGTACAATGCCAGCCGTTCCAAACCATCAATTTTAACGCCAGACGAAGTCAGCACTCTGAGTTGCTCCAGTAAAACGCAAGTCGTTCTGAGCCATCAATCTTAAACGCCAGACAAAGTCGGCGCTTCAAGCTGCTCCAATACAACCCAAGCCATTCTGAGCCATCAATTTCAACGCAAGTCGGTCCGAGCTACTCCAATACAGTGTGAGGCGCTCCAGGTTACCCCAGTACAACGCATGTCGTTCCGAGCCATTAATTTCAACGCCAAACGAGGTCAGCGTTCTGAGCCATTTCAACACAGACGATTTAACGCCAGATGAAGTCCTTTTTAGCAGAGGTTTGGGGTATGTTTTGTTCTTATGGCTTGAAAGCTTCCGTACGTAGTCTAATAGACTTTAAACGACCCTCCCCGGTAGTCGACAGACTCTAAACTGTTCCCAACGAAAGGTCTTTGGCTTAGTCACCTTGAGTTGCCTCGCGTCGCCATAGTCTTCATGTTGTAATCTTCATTGAACTGAGGGCTATACTTTGACTTTCGCCTTGTCTAAGCCTCACTCAAAGTGGGGGCTTTGTAGACACCTCGTTTGTGTACCTCATGACAAACACCCAGTGATGATTGGGCCACGTGTTTAGTGTATTGTACGATTTTATGACATTTAGTAAAACCGCCGTCAATTGGTATCTTAAATACTCATGTCCAAACCTTGGTTATCATTTACGTACCGACGCAGTCATTTTGACAGTAATTAGAGTCCATTTGGAGTCCTGGTCAAAAACAGTCTTCGTTTTCGAATACCATCTCAACCCGTCTCGGAATGTTCTAGAATTCTGTCGCCAAATATTATTTTAATGTAATATCTCGGCATAATATCTCACTTTGCGGAATAAGAAAACCGTTATCTTCCTATTTCCAAAATCAAATCGTCAAGATCTTGCGTGCTGAGAAGGAAACCACTGGAGAGATGACGCAGCAGTAGATGCGCCTCTTGGAAGAGTCGCAATGGTTGTTGCGCCTTCTTCTGAGCCTGTTTCCAGCTGTTTTCGTCTTTCCAAAACCATACCTCGTGATTAGTATAAATAGAGGCCTTCATACCTCGTACTCTTCATGCGAGTGTCCTCCTTTTCTCTTCTCTCTCTTTGCATTCTAGACCACGTGCTCTTGCTACGGCATCAACGTGCTTGATCTATTCGACCACATTAGCTCGAATCCTTTCGAGTACCCATCACGTTTTGCATGACAGACTCCCTAGACCACTACACATCGACATAATCAACTTCAATTAATCAATTCTATTTTCTTTGTTAATTCAAAGGCACTTTCATCTACGTTAATCGAGTCGAGTTACAACTAACAAGACGATTTTTGTTAAATCTCATATAGCTAACATGTAAGTCTGAGAGTGTAAATCTCAACTTTTGTGCTTTGTAGTTTTATTTCACTGTAATATTGTTGCGTACGTCACATAGATGCCACTTAACCTTCATTTTCTTATTTAAAAATCGTTAAAAATCGTTCTTTTGCAAAGTCAGCAGAGATTTTGGCTGGAGAAGGATCGCATCAAGGGATGCGCCTTCTGGAAGGAACGCAGCACAGGCTGCGCCTCTTCCAGAGGCTACTTATCCTCTGGTTCATCCTTTTCTTTTTGACTTTCAAACCCTATATCTTAAATTTCTTTTAGACTTAATTCATTGGTAATTAATACCAATTGGTTTTCGTCATTCAAACTCGAATCCGGATTTGTGAGGTTAGATAAATAATATCGAACATCTCGAATTCGACTTCATACATGCTTTTTGTAAATTAACCTGACTTCCTTAACGCTAATTCGGCCTAGTGTACATGATTTGATCTGTTTATAGTCCTTTAATTTGTATAATTCGAGTTTTGTAATTATAGTTATCGATTTTCCTTCTTTAGTTTGTCTTAATCCTTATAATTGACATTAACATAACTTAGGATGAACTTCACATGTTAAAAATGTAACACCCCCATTTATTTAAGAGCCTTACCAGACATGCTCAAATAAATAAAGATGTTACCATCTCGGTAACCCGAGGCAGTAGATAACAAAGATAACAAAACGCAGTACTTTAAATAAGATAAAGATTGATTGGCTTATTACATAAATCATCCCAAACAATAAAGAGTTTCTTTTATTACATAGCTTACCGCGGAAAAATAAGAAATGTCTAAGCATTAAATAAACTGAATCAATCTAAGTGGTATAGATTCTAAGTTTGCCAATCCTCTCTAGCTCCCAGTTTCCCAGACTGCTAACTCAGTACCTGTAATCAGTCTAGTCCCCAATAATGGTTTATCACAGGTGTTTAGAGAATACACTGTCAACCACAAGGTTGAGTACGATAATAAACACAAAACAACAACGATAAATAATGCAATTGCAATGCAATGAGCTCAATAATCCCGAAACTCCCATTCAACCCGCCAATCCCTGGCTCGGGGTATACATCATCCCAGACTAAGCTGAGGTATTCATCATCCTAACCGAAGTTGAGGTATTCACCATCCCAACCGAAGTTGAGGTATTCACCATCACAACCGAAGTTGAGGTATTCAAATCATCTCAGACGAATATGAGGTATACAATGCAAATATCATGCCGACAATAATAACAATATGATATGCCAATCGTGATCAACAACAATGTTCTCTTAAACCATTCCATACTCGATAATATCACAAATGCTCAATTATTCCAAACAATCAACCATATCATCCAGTATTCAACAACATCCAATTAACCAAATATCAAGTCAATTGAGTAGATTATCCTACCTCGAAAGCAAATTCTAATAAGCTAGTAGTTAATTAAAAAGCCTCCTCCACAAAACCGTCACCTCTTGAATAATAATATATTCATTTCATTATTCTGTGTTCAAATATTTAATTATATTAATTATTCATTTTTCATAATTATTACTAACTAAATTATTAATATAATTTATATTAACATTCACTCATTAATATTATACGAATTACGCTAACTAATAAATTCCCGATTCAATGCTAATTAAACACAACCGACGCCAACTCCCCACCTTACTCGGCCCAAAACCGAGAACCGCTAATCCCCATTACCTCAACACGCCTACGCCCACGACAACCAACAACCACCTGCCCGACACCCAGACTCACCCGACAACCACCACACCAACCACCTCATCATCTGGTCAGCCTCCCCCCGGACCGACACACCCAAGTCTCCAAACACCCACCAACCGTTCGTACCATAACCAAAACAGGCCCCTAAATAACCCGTATGACCGCCACGACACGACACCATCACCACCTTGACCCACCTGACCCTCTGCTCGACATCCTTGCACCAAAATACGCCTCAATGACCCATAAACAGCCCCCTAACCAACCAACCCTAGGTCGCCTGTCCAAAACACATTTACGGCCTAATAACCACTTCCAAACGTCAAACGAACGCGCCAACCACCAGCCTACACCATGATTAAAACCAACCCCAAGCCAACTCTATCACCCCAAACTCCAGTCCCCTTCGACGCCCTTATACCCGACAGAAAACGGGTTTAAACGTGCATCTACCAAAACGCAAACACCACTCTGAAACCCTAACAACTATACCCCACGGTGGTCAACATCCATGGTACGGTTAATGTCAAACTACGTCGGGTCAAGGTCCATACTACATGGTTAAGGTTACGTTAATTATCGAATCTATACTAACTTATTATAATTAATTGAGATTATTACCTTTCTGTCTAGAGACAGAAGTTCTGCTAGGTTATCAGATCTGTTTTCTCGCCAAAATAATTCCTCTCTCAGCTTTCTGTGTAATTTTTGAATGCTAAAAGTGTTGGGGTAGGGTTTTATTTTGATTTATATACAAGTGAGTTAATAATTATAATAATTATTAGTTTTATGGACTATTGTATTGGGTAAGCCTTCCTCGAAAACACCTTCCCCTTCACCCTTGGGCCACACGCCCCATTATATTATCCCGGTGCAATTATTTTCCGTTTACATTTTCGTCTAGCAGCTTACTAATGTTTACTACATAACTTCTAAGTAACTTGTTATTATAATTCATTAATAATCCAACAATGCTAAGTTATAAATTAATAAACATTTTCACCTTAAAATAAGGGGCATACAGTAAAAGACGAGAATTCTGCGTCATTTGGCTCCTTTCCTACAAAACACATATAATAGGATAGAAATACGAATAGGAAGCTTTTGGCTATAAAACCGACCATAACAGAGATGAAATGCATATAAAATGAGGCTAGTTAAGGGGTATAAAACACGTAAATTAGAACCATATCAAGAGTATTTGCGAGAATTAGAGTTGGATCGTTATGAACTATTGTTGGAGTTTATGGCGGTGTTTGGGAGTTTTATGTCAGTAGTATTTAGGTTATTAATTATTATTAATTGGTTACTTAGGTTGTTTTGTATATTGTCCTATTTTATTATAGAGACAAATCATGGTGAAATTGAGTTACAATTCGGTGGTTAATGTGGAGAATTATAGTTTGAATGTCAGTTGCTTCCTGAGTGCAAGGGTTAATAGGAGTTGGATATGATGAAGGTTGAATTCTGGGTTTTGATTCCATTTATAATTATTGGGATATGAGTGAAACACTATGGGTTATATTTACTTCATTGTGCTGAGATATAGTTTTTGAATTTTGGGACAACATTGATTTTGTCCATAGCTTGGCAACGTTGTTTTTATTTGTCTCACTCCACATACCTTGGCTAATGGGTACGTAGGTTGGAATGTCTATGTTTTCGAGGTGATTTATTTACATAGCTAAAGTGTTGGAGTAAATTGTCTATGGAGTAAGTTGGGATTATTTTCATATTGAATATATTAGTAATTGGATAAGTTGAATACTTATAGTTTGTGATTTCGAAGAAAAAGAAATTTGGATTAAATTGGCTTGGATTGATCGTCTTGAGAGGTAAGAAATTTTACCCTTTTCAAAATTAAGAGTATGTTCGGTTTGACATTTAAACAGCTTTTACACACTTTTGGCAACGAAGAATTTTTACTAGCTTTTGTGAATTTGTGGAAATTGTTTTATGTGACCATCTGTCACCCGTTGGAATAGTTTTGGCGCAAGTCGCCTTTTGAAATTTTGCCTCTGGGAGTTCTGAGGGTCAAGCAGGTTTTAAGGTACGACTGAGACGTCCCTGAGACTATTTCTTGAAAACTGAACCCTTGGCCTGAGTTCCATTATGTGGAGTTTGACCGGCCCGCACTCGCTTGGAGGTTAGACTTTCTCCTTTGACAGCCTTATCCTACCGACTGCCCAAATATGAAAGATACGCATTACTATAAGTCTAACCAAGCACTTGTGATACCTCTAGACCATGTCAAGGGTTGGACCTTGGCACACAGGTGGCGAAAGTTTTTTTTTTGAATGGTTTGATAATTTTTTATTGGACACATGAGAATGTTGGTTGTGGTTGTGGACTATAATTTTATTCTTACTCTGGATTTAAGCGTTGTTAATTTATATTTGTTTTTAAACTTATCGTTGTTTCTTATTTTCTTAAACTCAGCTTTTGCTGATGCCCTTTTATCTTGAGTCATTCCCTCTCTAGAACCTGTACCTATTTTTGATTTTAGGTACAATTGATAGGTACATAAGAGACGCTGCATGGCTGCATAATGAATTTGGGGAGTAGTACGAGCATGGAAGGATTTTTTGACCAAAGAACTCCGTCTTAATTTATTCACACACTCTTACAAGTTTATTTGAGTTTGATTTTGTTCATTGTTTTGGATTTTGTAAGATTCAAGTCTTCCGCTGCGACTTATTATTTATTCTTATATTATTTTCGGACATATACTCTATTTTCAAATAATTATCTCTATTTTACCTTGCACTTGGGTTTGTCAGTTAAGTGTCAGTCCTGAACTTTCTAAATTTCGTTAAGAATTTTGGTCGCGAAAATTCAGGGCTGTTACACTACAAAATACCAAATTCCCAAACAAATAGCACACAATTACACATAATTACAATACCTAAACTAATTGAAGGAACCCACTTACAGAAAGCTAGAGAAGTAGAGTGAAAAACCAGACTTATGTTTTGTAATCTTTATTGTTAAATTTGAGCTACTAATCGAATGAAATTTATACCTTAATTATAAAAACAATTACCCAATATATGATATGATGCCAGTATATAATTAAAACGGAAAACGGAAAAAAAATAAAAAAACAGAAATCGAATTACCTGTGACTGGAAAGGAGACGAGATAAGAGGGACGAGAGCACTACTGGGTAATTCGGAAAGGAAACAAAGAGCGATGGCACGTAAGACCGACGGGAGGGCTTGTAGGAAACGATGTCACCGGCGGAGGTGTGGTCATCGGAGTGGAGGAGGTGAAGCCGATTGGTGAAGGGCATTAGGGTATACTAGTATTATGCAACTAAGTAACGCTTTTTTTTTTTTTTTTGCAACTAACGTCGGGTGTGATTAAAAACCGACACAAAAACATATAATGGCGGTTTTTTAGCCCAAAAAATTGTAACTTAATATTAACTTTTAGCGTCATTCTTAACGTCGGTTGTTAATATAACCGTCACAATTGACTTATGGTGGCATTTTCTATTTGAAACCGTCATAAGAAGTTACAATTATCACGTCTTTTCTTTGTTAAACCTCCATAATAAACCTCCTACATATATAAAAATTGTGTTCCCGTCAATTGATTGGGCTTTTTGCGTCGTTTCTATTAGAACTGCCGCGATAACCGTGTCGTGATACAGGTTTTTTCTACTAGTGTTCTTCTGTGAGTGCTCAAAACCAGAAATGTTCTGAGTAGTAGGACCTCTCGGTTGGCCCTTGGGGTTCTCACTAACACTGGGTGGTAGTACTGGCTCGTCCTCCGGATGACTCTGTGAGCGTATTGCCTCTATGAATAACCTTTTTTGTCGGGTCATTAGCCCTCGCTTCCTCGACAAGATCCTCAAATAAATCTATCGTTCTTGGGCATTGCATCAACATTGTCATACACTAAGGTTCTCCAAAAAAACATGAATATAATCAAGATGGACCCTCATACCCTTGATTTTTAGATAAATCAATAAACAAGCATAAGGTAATTCATGCGTCGTTCTTAATGCACATCCACATCGGTCTTCCAACCCGATTCTCAACTTAATTCCTCTAGTAATTTCGTCCTCCATAATCTCAATAGCCTTGGTAGATACCTTTCATTGCGGCCTACTCCTTGATTGTTTAAGCTCACATCAAATTTTGATGTGTTGACTTTCAAGTATGGAGTGAATCTGAGACCACATGGCATCAAGGTTTAAGGTAAGCACTTCACAACCAAGCCTTCAAAAGTGAATGTGCGGGCTCTACTCGGGAAATGGTCGTGTTCTCGCGATGTAAGTCTTGGTTCGTATAGCATAACACAAACTTGTACGGTACCGACCCCAGGCCTTCCCCGCATAATTTGCCACCTCAGTTCACTTGTTACTAAAAGCATCCCAAGCCTTGTTAAACTCTTCCTCAGTAGTTGCATCAATCACTAAGTTCCAACCGATTTCTGGACTACCATCACCTTTTTTTTTACCATAAATTCTTTACTCAATCAAGTACTTTTATCTCAATAGCACGGTTCAAGTGCCAACAATACAATAGGTGAGGAGTGTTAGGATATACGACCCAAAGAGTGGCAATCAACCCCATATCCCGATCTGTAACGAAGGCAGAAGGAGATGCACCGGTACACTCGAGAATCTCACCCAATCTCTTCATCATCGACGTGTAATCATTTTCCGACTCAAAAGGAAGCAGCACACAAGCAATTAGGAACAAAGAACCACATGGTGTGACACCAAATTGTAATCTTTTAAACATTGGTCTTGTATGTCGAATACAGAAGTACTACATGTGGATTAGCACGGAACAATTTTACGGCTTATCCACTTGTAGTGAGTTGTGCAATGACATGAGTTAGTTGCTTTGTCTCGGGATCTACCACATGTCATTGCACATACTTTGCTTTTATAGCTAAAGACAACATTTGTCGAGCAGGATTTCGTTTCCCTTTCTCTTCACGCCTAACCTTGGTTACTTCACTATAAATTTGGGTTCTTGAAGGTTGGGGTTTATCGGGGTTTCTTTGATGAAGACCATTTTTAATGTCTCTCGAGGTAACATTTGCTCGAAATTGTTGCCTCACGTACTCTTTCTCCTATGCAGTAAACCCGCAAAATGCTTATCCCCGTTCTTTTACTTAGCTAAACCGTGATTGTGAAATACATAATTATCAGCGGTCAAAATGTTCCAATTTATCAACTCTTTACCATATACATCAGAATGCTTATTTTGAACAGCTCGAATACGGAATTTACCCTCGCATTTAATCGGACACCCCTTCTTCTGAGGCTTGTCGGGATCGAACTTTTCTTTAGGTCGCCCGTATCTTGAACAACGAAGGTATGTACTCTACAACTCGGGTTCTTTACGATTTTTTGGCCCTTTTGTTGCTTTCACCAAAGCAAACCTTTCTCAAAAGCTATTTTCTGAGCCCAATCAAACGCGTCATCCCGACTTGTAAAACTTATATGCGTCACATAAAAAGAGTTTTAATCAATCCCGTCACCACCAAATTTCTCAAGTGAATCCTGCTAACACGAAAATTCATCATTAGGAATTAAAGTAAAAGGAAAGTACATTTAAATTACATAAAACATCCTAATAACAAAAGAAAATATTAAAATAAGGGAAAAACTTAAATCTCAAAGTCTTATCCATGGATGAATGTAAACATTCAAAACTGTAGCATATAACCGACGTTAGATATCAACGCCTAACAACGTGACAGACGTTAATATACAATGTCCAGCCCTAAATCAACGTTGATATATAACGTTGATCTCTTATATCAACGTTAGGATTCAACGTCTTGCACCAAGGACAACGTCAGATATCAGCGTCTGTCCCAACATCAACGTTGAGTACCAACGTCTTGCACCACCCTTAATGTCATGATTCAACATCCTTCAATACCCTTGACGTTGGAACTCAACGTCCATGTCCACCCAACATTGACAATACAAACATTTAATGACCATCAACAACGACCAAGAACGATTAATAATAACATTCAATGAACGATTAATAATAACAACGAGCAAGAACGATTAGTAATCATAGAACAATTCGATCGTAAAAAAAAAATTACAATTCGATAAAATATTAGTTAGTTAACTTACCGATGATTCGTTGTTTGACATTGATTTTGATGATTTGTCGTTCGTCGTTGAATTCAATCATCCAAATGTTGTATTGTTATTTTTTTTAAATTTGTAATTTGGGAGAATTTGGGAGAGAATAGAGTAGAGAGAGAAAGTGTGAAGGGTAGTGTTGGTCTTTTTTTTTAAAACGTCGACAATTTTTTTCATAACGTCGATGATATATTGCAACCCTCTTTTCCTTTTGTCTTGTCTACATTGTAACAGTCGAAACTATTAATCGTTTTTTGTAACTGACAAAATGTTAAAGCCTATCATTACACATGAATCAATCATCTTCTTAGAAACTTAGGAACACATCAGCCGTTGACATCTTATTCTGAGTTATTACTTGATATTCATGAACGATTTTAATGACTCTTTCCTCTTTTAGCTTCCTGATTGTTCACTTTTCTTGCAATTGGTTTTTGGTTTTTTAGAAATATTTATGTTTACTCTTGTTTTTGTAACTGTTACATTTAATTTTTAATCCTAATAATAATGTACATATTTTCCACTTATTTATATAGGGTATCATCTAATATTATTATTCATTTATGACATCGACCTTTTTATCTCTTCTACATTCAAGTGTTTGTTGTTATTTTACAAAAGACAAAAGATGGTCCACTCTTATGCTTCTAGTGACCTCGTTGAGGTATCATTTCCAGAGTTAGGGTTTATGTTTGTTTACTTTGTAGCATGTTTGTTATTTGAGGTATCAATCATAGGGAAGTTGTTGTTGCTGTTGATCAATTGCGTCCATTCCCACCGCATATCCAAGCTTATGGTTTTGATGTTGGTGATTTAGCTGAGGTGTAGTTAGACGGTGGTTGGTAGCTAGGAAGAGTTATGCACATTTATCCTAAATACAGATATCATGTGGTTTTGCTTGAAACGTTTGATGAAGTTGTTCTTACTAATATGGTGAATATGCGGCTACATCAAGTGTAGGCGGATTGAAGATGAGTTATTATAATTGATTAGGGTTGAGGATGCTGTTTGAACTTGTTAGGAGTCCTTTTTGTTTGTTTCTTATTTATGATGGCAAGTGTGTTTAGGAGTTGGTTTCATTGGACTTTGTACGTTTGATGACAAATTTATGTTATCAATGTTTTCATAAGTCAGGGCACTGTTTATTTTTCCATAGTTATGGCTCCTTTGTTAACCATCAACATATATCAATTGCAAAATATAAATAGTGCAACATGCGAAATGTGATCTATTCTTAGCAAATAAAGTTTTCGGTTAGGTTGAGACTCTACCTCTTATTGAAAGGTTAACACTGTGGCTGGAGTCGTTGATATCTGCATAGTCCGCCCTTTGTATGTTCATGACATGCTGAAAGAGGCTCCTTCATCCTGAGAATAAAAAAAATATGAAAAACCAACATCTTAAAATATTGTTAGACGTTAAACATTGGAAAAATATCAAGGAAGATTGTAGATGTATGTGAAACTTATATAGGTGGCTTGATAGATCAAGAATGAATTAAGAGTCGTGGGTTGTTTCTGTGAGTTAATGTTATTGACTCGGCAGTAAATAAATTTTGACATTGGGGTTACACTTGATGAATGTGAAAATGAATAATTATAAATAATGCGCTTTGTAGTAGCGAAACAATCAATGTACAAAGAGACTGGTGAGGCTCAAAACTAAGTAAATATGTAAAATGAACATGGTCTACTCCTTACCGTCCAAATTATTGTTAGGTAAGCTTATCTTCAAACCCTTTCTAGAAGTTACTCTCAAAACAGACACATATAACTGTTCGTGGCTGAAAACTGGTTCTGGTAAGTATACGCCGACCCTTTGAAAAGTTTGTCCCTGCCCCTTATTTATTGTCATTGAAAAACATACTTTGATGGGAAATTGACGTCTTTTTAGGGTGAATGGTCATTTGGTGTTTGTAGGAGTCGTTTCAATTCTTGGAATAGAGAAAAATGTACCCACATTGGTGCCTGTGATTACCTTTGCTTCAATAACTCGTGATCGTATCCTTGTCATCGTTAGCCTCGTGTCATTGCACAATATAGCTGCTTGGTTGATGTTTCTCAGCAGTATTATTAGACAACCCACTTTGAGATGTATTTCATGGTTTGGCATGCCCTGAAACTTGATAGAGTTTAAAAATTTTGTTCGGTATAAGTCTTCCATGTTGTAGATACCTCATGTCTGCACCTCCCGCCAATCACCCAATGATGATTGGACCGTGTGTTGTGTACACGGAACGAGTCAGACAGTTTGTAGATTTTTTGTAATGCGATCGCTTAAATACTCGTGTCAACCCCTGGGTCGTCATCTATGTGCCATTTCGGTCGTTTTGACAGTAATTAAAGTCATTTCTGAGTTTATGTCAAAAAACGTCTTCATTTCCTAAAAAACCGTCAAATCCCGAGTCAAGCAATGTGCTTGTCTACCTAAGGTTAGGATGTCATAAAATGTTAAGATTATATCTCATTTTGTGTCCCATGTCACTTCTTTGGGCTAAACTTAAAAGTTTACATTACAAAATGTGCATTTCATTTAGCTAAATTGACAACCCGACTTTTAGGCCCGTTTTACGAGGTGAT
>JAOWBH010110892.1:0-14083 GCA_028566215.1 Silene coronaria | reverse complement strand
TGGTGGACGTAGCTAACACATCGTTAGTGAACCACGTAAATCTTGTGTTCTTTCTTTTGTTTATTTGTTTTCTCGTATTCTGTTATAACATGAGCATATACGTTACTTAATCAGACCGATTCATCTAAATTAAATTGAATTTAGGTAAAAGAAATAAAACACATATAATTTGTATTTAAGCTTAACTAAGTTAATATAGTAAGTAGGGGTGTGTACTAGGTCGAGTCAGAGGGAGGGCCGGGGTAAGGGTCAGCCGCTTGGGCACGAGTCGAGTGAGGAACTGGGCTGGGCCGGCCAGTGCTGGGTTGGTTTTGTCAAGTTAGAGCCCTTCCCACTTAGCAACGGGTTAAGGCGGACCGGGCTACGAAATGTGAGCACTAGCCCGGCTCGGGAGAGACTGACAATATCATGCCGGGCTGCTGAACTTCAATTCGATTTAGGCCGGATTGGCCAGCTACATACAACGCGCAGCTCTAACAGTAAGCAAGTCTTGCTAAAAATCGTCTTGAGTGAAGACATCTCACATCCTTTTTCTATTTCACCTTTATTTAATCAATAAGTCTCCCTTCTGTTCTGACGAGTGTATTGTCACAAGTTTGAAACGAGTCAAATATCTCTCATATAGTTAGATAAGACCAGCCTAGTAAATCACAACTAAATTACCTGTCTATCTTTACCTACTAATGAGATTAATATTTGACTCGTGACAAGTTTCTAACGAATATATTTGTTACAGATCAGAATCTGTGTTATTTAATTTAATTGGATTATAAAAGTTGTTTTTCAAGTGAGGTCTAGCACAAGCTCATCACATAGTAGCTCTTTGGTTGGAGTAGTCAACACAATAAGGGTAGATTGGTAGCTTAGGTTTATATCATATAGTATATGCATGCATGCATGCATGGACGGATCTGAAAGATTTGATATGATTTGATTAGATTTATTCTTATTACTATTATTCTTATATTCTTATTGACAGGTCAAGATTTGATGGATGTGCCACTTCTTTATACCTTTTTGAATCAGACAATCTCCTTATACTATTTAATTTCTGCTATTTTAACTATAAATAAATTAAAAATATACTTTTATTTTTTTATGTAAATTATTATACCTTTCATTTTGCCAGAGTTTTATCTTTGTGTTGGCACTATCCAATTTAATGCTCCTTCATTGAGTTGGCAAAATCCCACCATTATTATTATTTTATATTAGCATTTGTTTTTTTTGTTTTTTATATAAAAATAAATAAATATATAAAATGTTTTGCATAGAGTAGGATAGTTCATAATAGTAACAGTGATTGTACTACAAACACAGAATAAATAGTGGGGGATCAAACCATGCAAAGGTCAGAATCACAGAAACATCGCGAAATAAATGCTTTTAGAAGATAACATGTTTTATGGAGTACATAATAATTCCCTTAGCTTGCTCTCCATTTTTTATTTTAGTTAAAGTTGATTATTAATTTAAAAGTTACTTATTATTAAGATACTAAAACCGTCCTCATATCACATGGTGTTAGTAAGGGTGCTCGTTCTGGGAAGACAGTGAAATATTTGAATATTTAGTCAAATCTCAGATTTTTTTTTCGATTTTACCTTATGTAGTTGCTAATTTGTCCTCATGAGTTCTTTCTACCATTATTAGTAATTTCAAATTCTGGTTCCATCACTATGTATAACAGAGTACTATTGACCTTGACTCCAAGATATTCATATATAGGTTAACCTAGTTTTCAGTGTGAAATTGTTATAACTCGTTTCTTGCTTAAGACGGATATAGTCGTGTTAAACAAGAATTTGTGTTATATTGGGTGTAGTTATATGATATGAACTAATTGAAATCAACTAGATAAATACTAATCTAAAATTGGCTTAAATAAATGAAGTTATTTACCTATTTATATTTATTAACAAGTCTCTCTTAAGACATGCCTTTTCCACCTAAAATGTGGCCATTTTTTATTATAAAAATTTATAGAATAATTTTCTAATAAAATGTGAACAATTTAGGCTATGACTTTAAAAACCCTGTTCTTTTGGACTTTTCTTTACTTAATTTAATTTAAGTTCAGTAAATATAAGTTAAGTTAAAAAATGTTAAGCAAAAATAAGTTAAGTTCAGCAAATATAAGTTAAGTTCAAAAAAGTTAAGCAAAAATAAGTTCAAAAAAGTTAAGTAAAAGTAAGTTAAATTTAGCAAAAATAAGTTAAGTTCAGAAAAGTTAAACAAAAATAAATTAATTTAAGTTAAGAAAATATAAATACAAAAGAATAGGACCTAACTGCAACGTTTATCATTAAATCTGCTACTTTTTATTACAAAATAACAACTTTTTCGTGAAAGGATCATCTATCCCAAACGAGGATTTGCAACTCTCTCTATAGATAGAGTGTATAGACACAATAGTTTTTATATATAGGAGAATGATTGGTTAATTGTGTATTTATTTGTATGAAGATGATGAGAACATTTGACCTGAAACATGAAAAGAGTCAACTACATGAGTGTGCTTTCAAGAAAAATGATAACATAAACAGTTAGGGTTGCCATATTTTCACAACTCAACCACCTCCAACAGAAGCTAAAGGGGACACATATTGAGTCTTGTCATTTATGTTCCATGATGTGACAATTGACATGTTTTCTTAATATATTAAATAGTACTTAATCAAATACATTATTTTGCGTCTTAAAATATATGCATAACATTAGGACCTTATTAATAGACCTGATAAACAGGTCAATCGGGTCGGGTTCGGATCTGTTCGGTTTATTTTCAGGTCAACTAATATAATACTATCAAGTTATTTGTCGATAATAGTCAGTTTGCAATAATAAAAAGTTCGGATTGGGTTATACCGGGTCGGGTCAATCGGGTTTCGGACCATGTTCAGATCTTGAGTTTAGGTGTCAGGTGAGTAATTCGAATCGGATTAATTTAACCAGGTCTACTTATTAACATAATTACATAAATAAGCATTAGCTTTCACATACTAATCTTAATTGTATAAAATTCAATTAACTTTGAAAATTAAACAATTATATATTTGAGAATCGAGACAAATGATATGAACTAATATGGTAATTTATGTTAACCAATCCTATATAAATTGAATATTTAGACCTTGTGTCAAGTTATTTTTAGACAAGTAGCTAGTAAGCTAGGAGGAAGGATCCTCTCCAGTACCAAATAAGTACTGGATGGTCCATTACCCTCAATCCAAGGGTCAAAAACTAATTGCCCAGAATTTGAGGGTTTAGATTGGGTGGTGGTGATTTAAGGGGAGCATTTTTAGCCTTTAGATTTGAGGAGGAGCATTTTGAGTCCTTGGATTTGCACTGGATGGTACAGTACTGGAGATGATCCATTGGCGTAAGCTAGTAGGCTTTTTGCGAGACGACCTAATAAATGAATAATATAACAGTTTCTTATTCAAGTTAACATTATTTTCTACTTAATTAAAACCGTTTTATACTCTCATCAGATTATCTTTTTTTTTTTCTTACAAAATTTCAATTGTAAATTGTTTGGCGAGACAATAGGACATACTCCATATAAACAAAACCGTAACTATTGCATGACATTCCGAGAGACTGTCTCATTGTATAAATAGACAACTCATTAATTAAGCTTTAGGCATAGATCGTCTCACAGTATGAAACCGTCTTACTCGCTTCGTAACATAATTTGTGTAAATAAAAAAAGAGGGAAAAGAGGAGGAGAAGAAAGAGGAAAGAAAAGAGCATGCTAAGGGGAATGCGTCAGCTACCTGATGGATGGATGTATCAAGAAAGGAGTGAGCATTTAAAGGGGGGCAGAATGTCATCATTGCTTCTAAGTACCTTCTCTTTGTTTTCATCCATGCAATTTTTTACTACCTCCGATCCATACCAATGGTAACATTAATTTTTTGGCACTAATTATGGTCGTAAGGAATCTTCGATATTATTCTTAGTTTATAAGACAAAATATAGTCATGTGAGATCTTGTTTAATTTATCGTCATGAATGCTATAAGAATATCAAATTTTTATAATTTTTAATAATGTGTAAGTAAAGATGTTCACGTTGCAAAAAAACCTGTCTCGACAAGTGTAAAAAAATCAATGTTACCATTTGTCTGGATCGGAGGGAGTATTTATTTAAAAACTTAATAATAATAATAATAATAAAATAAAAAACTATTCTAATTTAGTCCAACTCTCATCTAATTTAGTACAATGCAAATAAAGAGATTTAATTATTTTTGCATGGTATAAAGTAAATTGCCACACATTCTATTATTATTATTATTATTATTATTATTATTATTATTATTATTATTATTATTATTATATATTACTAGCATAATCAAAAATTATTTCGATCAATTTCACATTTAGCGGTATCACAAAATCTCATGTTAATGACAAATTACTAAGCATTTTACACAACATATTTCATACATCACACTGTCACATACATATTTAACATCTGTTTGGACGAACTAATTAACTATATACTTCACTTATCAATTTTTTTATACAAATTTTTATTACGGGTCATCTGAAAATTTTCATTTAATAAAACTAATACATTATTCACAACAAACTATTTCATATATTTATCAGACAATTTGCGGGATCAGTTGAGACACTAAATAACTCACCATGTTACATAGAAAGTGACTAAAGTGCAAAAAAGAAGGTTGAATAAGAAAAGGGCATTGGAATTTGAAAGAGAGAACAAACAGAGAAGAAAGCACAGAGCATTGAGTCATAAATGCAAACCCCTGACACTACCCTTAATCTTCTCTCTTTCTCCTTCTGCAACCGCCTGTCTTTGCCTCTCCCTAATGCCAAGCCTTTGCCATTAATTTCCCATATTATATATCACCATTTTTCGTCTCAGCAGGTCTCACTTCAGGCGGAATAGCCTTGAAACTCGTCTAATATGAGATTTTGTGTTTTCTATTACGGCCAACTCCTTTGTTTAGGCCTTTAATTTTTCTGGTTCATTTGACTAAAAAAAATGTATTCATATTCTGACGGTTGAATACAAAGTACTAGTTATTCTGGTTTGGTTTAACAAGTCAGGAATTTGTGTTTTGTTTTAAGTTTATATCCACTGATGACTGATGTGTGAAAAGGTGAAAAAAGATAAAGTATAAAAGGTGATACAAATCAAATACAAGTTAATACCTTGACTTAGTTAATACGATTTTGGGTACGATTTAACTTAAAAGTCGATGTCTTATGTTATTTACATGTACGATTTGACACACACACAAAAAAAAAAAAAAAAAAAGTATTCACATTCTGACGGTTGAATACAAAGTACTAGTTTTTCTGGTTTAGTTTAACAAGTTAGGATTTTGTGTTTCATTTTAGGTTTATATCCATTGATGGTTGATGTGTAAAAAAGTGAAAAAGATAAAGTATAAATGTGATAGAAGTCAAAATATGATAAAATTAAGGACGACGGTCAGGGTCACTCTAGTTTAACCAGTTAATACCTGGACTTAGTTAATACGAATTTAATTAAATCCTATAATTAAGATTGGGTACGATTTAACTTAAAAGTCGATGTCTTATGTTATTTACATGTAGGAGTAAACTACTCACAAGTACAATACAAGTTATGAAACTATTGAAAATTCTAGTTTATTTTATGTTTCAAATGTCTTTCATTTAAGTTTGATCCCTCCAAATAATATTTCAATATATATATACTATTCTAATTTACTTAACATTTAAATCATTATTCTGTCATCAAGTATAATAATTGTGATATTAGGTAATTTAAATGGCATTTAATAATTTTCCATATGAATGCAAGGAACTTATTTATTGATTGAATTGCATTAAATTTTCATATCTTTGTTCTGGACACTAATATCTCATCATTATCATCATGGCCCTGAAATCAACTAGCTAGCAGTATTACATTAATGTGTAGAAAGGTCAGCTTGAATGAATTATAGGCAAAAATAAAACCCCCCTTTTTTATTGGGAATTTCAAGCTTGATTAACTGCATATTTATGCATGCATGGAAGTGACACAAATAAAAAACAAAATTAAGCCTTCTTTCCTTAAGTATAAATGTTAAATTGACCAACTTTTAATCATTGTCAAAGTAGGATAGTTTGAGAGTAGCATGGTAAAAAGTAAAATTGGATGAAAAATGAGTTGGGATTTTTGTAACAAATTCAGATGTTAACCAGTTTAGTTGATAAGTTATGAGAGCTGATGCTCATAACTTAGGGTTTAGAACTTTAAATTGTCAGCATCAAACTCGCGCTTATGTCTCTTTTTACACCGAAAACAAATTCATCTTCTCATATACTGAGTATATAATTATATATCCTTCAGTAATTTTAATAGAGTATATTAGCATAATAATAATAATAGTTTATCGGATCAAAATACAAAACTGTGAATGTTATATTGTACCAATATTGTAGTTAAAATTTATATATAATTGTATTTGGACCAATTTTTCCAGGGTTTGAGACTCGACTATGCAAATCATGTCTACTCTCAGTAAACCATGAACAATTTACTATAATATAGCAAAGTAAATGACTCTTCGAGTTGAAATAGGAATTCTTTTTATCTCATGATATAATTTCAAAAGTTACATTATGATGTGATAAATTAAACTGAAAATAATTTAAGTTCGAGACAAGTATATATCTTCTTAATATTCCATGAGTCAAGCTTAATGTCTATGTAACTATTCTATCTAAACTTTCCAAGGAGTTCGTTTTATTTACTTCCTCAGTCTCACTCATTTACTTACCTACCATATTTTGTATGAAAAATATTTAAATTAAACGTAAATAAACAATTGACACGGAAGAAGCAAAAGAGTAGTAATTCAAATAACATCAAGCCAAGTTGCTCGAGGTTTCAATGTCAACTCCCAAGACATTTTTAACTAAACCATGACGGGTTATCCGTCACAAGCTTGTAACGGGTCAAGTAGCGCTTACATTTGTATATTCATCACAAATGACTTGTCTTTATCTGTCTATTATTTGGCCAGTTACAAGCTTGTGACGGATATTACTCATCACAAATGAGAACTTGTGAAATAAAAATGAGATAAAACAAAACACCGACAATTAATAGCCCAAGTGACAAGACTACGTACCAAATAAACCATAGTATGTATTAGTTCCATAAAATTATAATTAAAATTAAAAAGTTTTAGAGGGATAATAATTAATAGGTACATATATATATGGCAAAAAAAATTAATGTAACATAGATAATATTCATGATATATATGACCAACATTTTATCTCCTTTTTGGTCCTTATCACTTGCATTCAATCCTCATATTTCGCTCTCATCATGATGGATAATTCCATAGTGTCTCCCAATACCTTATCAACCTGCTAACATTGACATATAAATTATCACAATTAATTTTTATAAATGGACAAGTCAATTTTCCGAAATAATAAAAATATGCACGAATAAACTTTTATTTTGCATAATGAAAATGAGATTTTTTAATCTCATAATAATCTAATTATTACGTCAAATAACCATTCTTAGGTTTGTCATTTTCAGGTTTTGAAACTGTATTCAGCTAAAAACTCTACTTTGTATATGAATGTTAATCAAATCAAAACTGCGTAAAAAAAATAAACTCAACTTCATTTTTTATGTTATTTGTTTACTTTGACCATTATTTTTTTATAAATATCAGAAAAGATTAAATAATTGAGTGAAAATCGTCTAGGCGACATTTTCCGGTTAGAAATAAGTATTCAGCTAAAAACTCTACTTTGTATATGAATAAGACCACTCAGAGATCAAAACTACTTAAAATTGCTTCACTTCTGACGTTATTTGTTTATCTTAGATCAAAATATTTCATAAATAATTGAGTGAAATTCGTCTAGGCGATATTTTCAGGTTTTGAAATAAGTATATTCAGCTAAAAACTCTACTCTGTATTCAAATACCAGTCAAATTAAAATCGCGTAAAATTACCTCATTTCTAACGTTATTTGTTTATCTTTGATCAAAATACTTATTACAAATAAAAAATCGAAAAAATGTTAATAATTGAGTAAAAATTATTGGACACATATAAATGACCAATTGACAAAATAACAAAACACAAATGTGCAAAAGGAAGAGATATAAAGTACAAGATGTCATATGTGTATGAGAAGGTTTATATTACGTGGTTGAGCGTATTATTTGCTGTCTATTATTAGTAAAATCAGTACAAAAGGACCTTTATAACATGACCTCATCAACATAAAATTATTATTGTATATTTGTATACCTTATTTTTTTCTTTTATCTTCTTGTTTTAATTCTTTTTCTTTTACATCTTTTTGCTACAAAAACCCTAATCATGACTTTTTTGTCACTTTTCTCAATTCATTTTATGTACCACTCATATATGGACCCACCAAAAATTCAACTATCCTAGCTAACAATAAGTCTTCCCTGACGGGTATATCCGTCACAAGCTTGTGATGGATATGTCCGTCATAAATGAGAATTTGTGCCTAGCTAAACTAAGAGGCTTAAATCATAGTGTAAATTTGTTAATGTCAAATTTAACATACACTTACTTATTTTATATTGTTTTCTATTAAATCAATTAAAGTTTATTCATTGATGGTTATATTAATGATAAGTCATGAATTTGTACAATCTTTAACTTTCTCATAATTAGTTTAGGACCAGTTTTCTTACCTTATCAAAAAAAGAAGTACATAGAGAAGAGATTTGAAAATGGGTAATTTGGTATGGATAATTATATTAACGGGTTAGACAACATGAGATAAAAAAATTCTATTTAGAAGTGAGACATTGATATGGTTAATTTTAGCGATTTTTTATTTACTTTGGATCGGATGTATGATTGAGAAGGTTGATATACATGAAATTTAAAACTACTAAGATAAAGCCATAACCATAACTTCATATACAAGTAAATGCATTCAAATTTGAGGACAAACATAATAATCATAATTAAAACATGAAATTTTTTAATTGTATATTGGAGAATTAATTTTTTTTGCTTTATGCTTAGGGGACATTTTATTTAATTTAAATAGAATTTAAAAATTTAGATTCTTAGTAATAACATAATTAACATCAGATTCGATATTAGTAATTTAATACGAGTAGTTTAGATTATTATTAAGCAAATATAATTTCCTTTACAACTTTTTAATTATGGACACTCAATTTAAGCACTAATAAATAATAATCATAACACTGAAAAAAGAAAACAAATTAAAAACAAATATTCTCATTCTTAGGATAATTCAGCTTAAAAGTAGGAATATCTGACATTCCACAACAATAGTTAATCTACAAATATTCTCATTCTAAGGATAATTTTAATTTAGCTAGCAATATAATGTTCTTAAAATTAAAAAAAAAAAAAAAAAACTAAAAAAATAAAGAGAAATTACCTATAGTAGGGTTTGTTGAGAAATTAGAAACCCTAAGAAAATCAAGATGGATCAATACTCCTGCGATCATCTCCTCCAGCAGCCCTAGCAGTAGGAAGCTGACCAAGTTGACCAATCCCGGCCGCGGCAGCCGACACGTTCATATTCATAGCTAAGAGTCCAGCATCATACCCATGTCCCCCACTACCACCAACCGCCATGTCAAACCCTCTAATATTAATCCCAACACCACCACCACCACCAGCATGGTTGTTATTTGGGAAGAACTGGTGGTGCGAGTATAAGTTATGCTGGTGGTGGTGGTGGTGTTGTTGTTCTCTCGCACCACCAGTTCCTCCCCCTCCACCACCACCACCACCACCACCACCGATCCCTAGTAGTCCAATCCCGAGTGAGTGGTGGTGGTGGTGGTTAGCGGATGCTGTTGCGGCCAAACCACCACCAAGACTCCCAGTATTATTGGCCGCAAGAGCAGCCGCTAGAATCCCACCCCCACTGTTGGGTGGGGAGAAAGGAAGGTTCTGATACTTAGACAACTCCGATCTAGCACAGGATAAATCAACCTGAAGCTGACGGAGTTGGTGTTGAAGTAGCGAAATTACACCGACACAACCATAGACTGGGTCTCGTAGACGCATGTCGGCCTCGTAAGCTAACGAGTTTACGGCGTCTTCTCGTTGATGAGGGTGTAGCTCGTTGAGCAGTTTCGTAACGTTGCTCGCTCCGAAAACCTTGTGTACGTTGGCGAACTTTTGAGGTTGGTCTGGTGGAAAGTATGGTGCGAAAACGCATTCTGGTTGACATTTTCTTCTTAAGAACTTGCACGCCGCACATGGCGAATTTGATGCTGATGCCATCTTCTTTAATTTTTCTGATTTTTTTCTGTTCATTTATTCATATATTAACACAAAATTAATTCGATGAAAATACGTAAAAACAACATTTCCCTAGTGCTTCAATGGATATGTAAATTGCAGGTTATATAAGACAGTCGTATATACACAGTTTTATCCTTATTTTAACAATTGAATGACGGGTTTTAAATGTTTTTTAAGATAAAATTTGGTTCAAAATCATTAGTTTAATTATTATTATTAAAAAAATAATAGTAATAATAATAATAATAATTATATTATTATTATTATTATTATAATTATTATAATTATTATTATTAAAATGTTTTTAACAATTGAAAGACGGGTTTTAAATGTTTTTTAAAATAAAATTCGCTTCAAAATCATTAGTTTAATAATAATAATAATAGTAATAATAATAATAATTATTATTATTATTATTATTAAAATGTTTTAACTATTGAAAGACGGGTTTTAAATGTTTTTTTTTAAATAAAATTCGGTTCAAAATCATTAGTTTAATTATTATTATTACAAAAATAATAGTAATAATAATAATAGTAATTATTATTATTATTATTATTATTATTATTATTATAAAAAAGAAAAAGAAAGAAGATCTACCAATATGTGAAGGAGGGAAAGATATGGAGGAGGCTTTCAAAAACAGTTGAGAGGATTTTCTCCAAATTGGAACTTCTGGTGACTTGAGTATATGCACTTGTTTGTGTATGATCGATGTGCAGCAGCTTTCAGGGATTTTTTAGCTGTCAATTTATTTTCCAAAGTCAACAAATTATTATTACCACTTCCATGATTTTTTTCCACAAATTTACAAAAAAAAAAAATATTACTCAAAATAAATACACCAACTTGCATAGGTTATAGAATAATTAACTACAAATAAAACATATAAATATACATATAATTCTCGTAAATATGTAATATATATTACTGTCTCTGTTTCATTTTTAATTACGGTAAGATTAATAAATGAAACAGAAAGAGTAACACTGGACACAAAATAATGAGTTGTGGGTAATAAATCATAATAATAGTTAATAACAACTTACTTACCACAAATAATTGGGAGATAACTAACATAAAACTAATTGATTTGAGACAAGGAGAAATGATTATGAATCGACTGATATAAAATCGAGTTGTTCAAAATTGAAACAAAAAGAGCAACACTAAACGCAAAATAACGATAATAAATAATCATAATAATAGTTAATAACAACTTACTTACCACAAATAATTTGGAGATTACTAACATAAAACTGATCGATTTAAGACAAGGAGAAATGATTTGGAATCGACTGATATAAAACCGAGTTGTTCAAAATTGAAATAAAAAGAGTAACACTGAACGCAAAATGACGAGTAGTGGATAATAAATCATAATAATAGTTAATAACAACTTACTTACCACAAATAATTGGGAGATAACTAACATAAAACTGATTGATTTGAGACAAGGATAAATGATTTGGAATCGACTGATATAAAATCGAGTAGTTTGAAATTGAAAGAGGGAGTAAATGAAAAGCTAGTTGGATAGTAGTAGTAGTAGAAGTAGAAGTGTGGAGGAGGAAGAGTGTTTGGATCTCGTGTAGGGAAAGTAAAAGGGAAGAGAGATTACACCAATTTCAAAGGAGAAAGGGCGTGTGTATGTAATGTATTCATAGATATCATCAAATTCATAAAATATGACATTTTATTTTTAATTAATTTACTATAATTTCATAAAAAAATACAATGTAATTGACCTGTAAAAAGCTAAGAGTTTAGACTTTTTATGTGGAAGGGTTATTATTATTATTATTATTAGTTAATCTTGGGATCATCTTAAGTTTCCTCTACCATATGGTACATGTATTATTAGTACACTTTATATTATTATAATAATATAATAATATAATTAAGCTAATTAAGGGTCCTAACAAAGAGAAAATTTAATCACTCACATCACAAGTCACACCCTTTTGACCATGGGATTTGTGAAGTTAGTACTATTTCTATATTCTTTTATTCTTTCTTGGGATCATGCCATTTAATTAAATAAATATTTAAATAAAACCGCTATATGAAAGGTAACGCTATTACAACACAGTAATTATTGTATAATACTGTTGGCTTTAAAAAAAAAACTATTATTAATTAATAATATTTAATGAATGACTTTACAAAAATGGACATTTTTGCAGATAAAACCGTCTTATTTCATAATTTGTAATTACCATAACTTTTGTATCTCGTTTGTTATTGACATTGATTAAAGTATATAAGTATTACGGTACCGGTTAATATGTTATATAACGATCTTAGATAGTTTATTGTTTCTAACAAACAAAATTAAAATCAAATTAATGAAATTAATTAAATGTTAGCTAGCTAGCTAGCTAGCTATCTATAGTATCTACTAGCATGAACTGAGTTGTACTAGTCTAGTACTAGTATCATCATGAATTTTCCTCGAACCATTCAGTCAAACCCTTAAATTTTTTTTTTTTCAAAAAAAAATTTCTTATTTTCCTCCTCGATTTGCAACTAGTTGATGAAAACTATGAAGAAAAAGACCCTTCAAAAAAAATATTTTTTATATCCTTAGACAAAAACAAGAGAGAAATTAAAAGTTTGCTTAATTCTCACACAAATAAAAGCAATTAAATTAAATAATTATACACAAAATATAGAATAAGACAGTCTCACATAAATAAGACCGTTTCACATGTGAGATCGTCTGACGGAATAATTAACATTATTTAAATAATTTCCTACCTTTGGCTTTAGTTATTAGCTTGGTCTTGCTTGAGTAGTTGAAGTAGATAATTAAGGAGAATAATAATAATATCAATATTAATTATTAATTAATAATAATAAATATAAAAATGAAAGAGAAAAGAGAGGGATCATGCAAGTTTGAAGGATATAGTGTTTGGTGCAGTTTATTCGGCGTAATAATTTGTTAGTCACCGGAAAAACATGAAGAAATTACCTTGAAATATAAAGATGATGATGATGATTATAATAATTTATTATTTAGTAATTAATTTTGTAGAGAGAAAGAAGAGTTAATATATTTATATATAGTACTTTAGTAATAATAATAATGAAAAAGAAATGGGGTAATAATGTAATATAGAAGGGTTGATGAAATAAATAGGAAATGATAATATATAAAGATAAAGGGCGGATGGACTCCCAAGAGCAAAGGCTAAGGAGGCGCGGATAAAGTGAAAATGTTAGTAATATTAGTTAGTGTGGACAGGGCTATTATTATTATTAGAATTATTATTATTATTATTATTATTATTATTGTTGCTAGGGCAGCTAGCGCAGGGTCGTCTAGTACTCTAGTAGTGTCGTCTATGGACTACTCATAATAATAAGTTGTACTCGTTCCATCCCGGTCAACTGACATAAAGACTAAGGAAAGAGAAGGGAGCCAATTATAAGATGACAAGTGTAACAAATTGAGTGTGAAAGATCACTCATCAAATGCAATTATAAAATAGAAAGGATAATAATTAACTGAGACACCTTAAAATCGAAAAGGATAACAGATGATCGGGACCGAGGGAGTAATAATCATGCATGATGATGATAACTATAGTAAGTTAGTAACTAGTAAGTATTGTATAGTCATGGGCACCTATTTGTTCGACTTGTGTATAGGACTAGTATGTGTATTTATTAGTATGGCCATTTTTTTTTGATAGGATAGGATGGGATTGGTAGAGTGATCGTAATCAGTTAAAAATAAACTTACGTGACTGGAGC
>JAOWBH010110781.1:0-14088 GCA_028566215.1 Silene coronaria | reverse complement strand
ACATCTCACAAGCTTCTTCCACTTGCACTCCCACTTACCCCTTTGTCTCGCGTCACAAGCTTGTGACGGATTTTTGCCCGTCACAAATAAGAATTTGTGAAAAAATAGTGATCCCTTACCTTATCCTGAATCATCCAAACTAAACCATAGTTTTTGTACTCAGCACAATAATTTCCTTCATTACGGGCCGTAATTGTATCTCACCAAGAGACGAATGTTTTTGACATTTTTAAATGGATTAACTGAACATTTTCAAAGCTTAATTTCCTTGGAACAAACTATCTACAAACTACGTTTCTACTGGAAAAGAATGTTAAAAAATTTAGTAAGAAAGCCTCTGTTCTTTTATTTAATTTCAATTTTTATAAGTTCAGTTCATAACGATTAAGTTTAGAAAATAATATTAAAAGCTTAATTTCCTCGGATACAAACTACTCATCATATTAACATTATTGTTTACATCAAAATAAAACTCTTGGTTTGCAATTGGCAATGCGAGGGAAGTAGTCGAAATGTTTAAGACAAGCCAAAGAGCATCTCCATTTGCTAAAAGAAATGGAGGGACTATTTCTTTCTATCATACTAGCATCATCCAACAGCTTTACATTTATGTATGAAATTAAAGGGATAATGAGGTATAGAAGATAAATTATTATTAGAAATATTCTACATATTACTCCTATATTTTTTTCACATTTTACGTGACACCTCTCTTTTTTAGTTGAAAATCATTGACGGTCTATAATTTTTTCAAACTAAAGATCTCGTAAAAACGGTCGATTTGATAAAAAAAAATTCGTTACTTTATGAGCTCGTAGTCATGAGATATTGTCAGTCAAAGTTTATTTTGATAAAAACATTTGACCAACCGTAACTCCAGCAACAAATTTCGAAAGTGACAAGATTTTTTTTCAAATCGAAGATCTCGTAAAGACGATCAATTTGAAAAAAAGAATCGTCGCGTTCTAAACTTATGACCACGAATTATAAGCGGTCAAAGATTTTTCGATCTAAAAGAGGGGTACCACGTAGAATTTGAAAAAACATAGGAATATCATATAAAAAACAGAGGGGTATCAATTTAAGACATGAAACAAATCTAAGAACAAGAGTTAGCACAAGTGGTAAAAGTTCTCAACCGTGAGGTTAGGGATTCGATTCATATCAGCGACATAGCGCGCTCAATTAAAAATAGAGAGAGAGAGAGAGAGAGAGAGAGAGAGAGAGAGAGAGAGGTGACCATAGGACTGTTCACCGGTTATGACCCGTCCCGGAACAGGAATGCCAAAAAACCTTGGAAAATTCTGGTTGAAACCGAACCCAAAAATTCCATTTCAACCCCGAATCGGGCCGGCGAAGTTTTTCACGACTCGCTTGAATGGCCTACTTACATTAACATTATGAAGCAAATCATTAATGTTATACCTATAAAAACGAGGAAATATGTATTATTGAAGTCTTAACAACAACAAAATTAAGCATATATAAACCACATTTACAAAGAACTTTATATAAGAAAATCGAGAAAAAACCAAATTAATGTTTATCCTGGCCTTTCCGGTCAAGACCCAAAAACACCGGAAACCGAAATCCTTGATAAATTATTCTGGTTCCAATCTGCTTGATGAAGGAATTAGTTCAATTTTTTGTCCGAACAATCCCTAGGTGAAGGAATTTGATGCCCGATAGATATTTGATTCGGACCACTTAAACCACGATAAATATTTTCGGTCTATACCGGTCCAATTTTTTGGGTGCGTTCCGGTTAATGCATGATAGATGATTAGTTAAAATAATTAGTATTTGTGACGTTCGATGATTAATTAAATTAATCGATATATAGGTAATGGATATAAGTCGAGTGGAGACTTTAAAGCATTGGAAATTTGGAATCGCCTAAAGTTTATTACTCAGTATTTATATTAGTCTTAGTTCAGTAGTTAATCAAATCGTAAAGGAGTAGGTTACCCTTTCCTATCCTTGTGTGTTTGGTAGTAACTAGGTAAAAGAATGAAGATATATTAACCCAAATTCAATAACCACCACCATTACCAACACAACCTTGGTCACTAATCAGCTTTCGGCAGCTCACACCCAGCTCAACACTATATGTTGGTACTTCCAGAGTTCCCGTAATACCATTAACCTCAACACTATATGTTGGTGCTTTTGCTGGGAAGTTAATGGATCTGACAAGTGTCGTGGTGATGGGTGGCAGAGTTACCGGCGTGTGAACGATGTTCCAGCACCGGTGCTGGTGCTGGTGTTGGTGTCGGTGTCAGACAGTTAGGTGCTGGTGGTGGTTTAATACTTTAATGGTGAATGTTGGTGGTGTGTAGAGGTAATCAGGAAAGGGTATGGGATTCCCAGAATGGATTTGGGGGAAAGGCGGCTAAAGTGTAAACCCATTATAAAAATGGGTAAAAGGAATGAAAAATAAAAGCAGACAAACACTAACAAGGGAATGGACAACCCCTAATTTAATCCTTCTCTATAAGTTCGTTCCTTATTCTAATGGACACACGACTATCAACCCACAAGTTATCTCATCAAAAAATGCTGTTAAACCTAAAAAAAACAAGGGAATATTGGGTAAAATAAATGTTGTAATGGCTACGGCTATTTTTAGCCACGAATTAACGTCACGATACTAAAAAAAAAAAAAAAAAAGTGGGGTTGGCAAAAGCATGGGAGAAGCGCACAAATACAAAAAAATAACTCCCACAAGCAGTCATTTTGGCGCCGACTTCCAATGCTGATTTGCACTATGCTAAGTGCCTGTTATTGGTCGGTAACATTCTCTTTATATTATTACAAATACATACATACTTTACCCCCAAAATTATATAAAAGAAATATTTTGGAAACAATAGTGTAGGAATAAAGGATCTAAAGCCTGATTCCCTTTACTTCTTCTCCCACATGGACCACATCAGTGGAAGAAGCACCTTTGTATGGTTTATAAGCTTTTATTCCATTTCATGTTTCAATTCATTCATGAATCAAAGCTTTTGTAGTGGGTTATCCACCTATAAATTTAGAGTGGGTAAAAACTAACCCGATTTAAGGAATCTCATTGAAGTTAAACTTGATGAACCCCGGACATTGGTGAATCTTAACTGACCTGACCGAGGTTTAAACATTAAATCAATAACAATTTTGTCATAACCCGATCCAAACAGAAACCAACTTGAGATGAGTGGACGTAGTAATACTCCACCAAAAGGATAACTTGATAAGATATTAGCTTCACAATGATTTAAAAGGATCAAGTTGACATTTTTCTTCTACTATTTTAACTGAAAAGTAGATGCATATACTACTAGTACTGTAAACATGAAATTACTAGTCCAAATATGAAAACATGATGCTGAGTAAAATCTACGTTGGTAACCTAACTCGAAAGGCCAAACAAAACACAACCAGACTTGTCACCCGATAATGACCCTATCCGACTATGACCTGACGTAAACTGTAGCCTCAAATCCTTATTGACCTGCTACAACCCGAACTCAATATAACTCAACCCGCTTAACCCAATCCTACCAACTAGAGTGACCTTACTGCGACTTGTAATTATTCATGTGTGCGTTGCGGAGTCAGTCATGTCTAGGGATGATAATGAGACGAGACAGCTCATGAGCAGGTTGAGCTCTGCTGCTCGGCTCGAGAGCTTAACGAGCCCTAACGTTGGGACTTAGTAAATATTTGGAATGATTTTTCTTATTTTTTTCTCCATTACACCACCCCAAATTCCCTTACGCTTCCTTCATTCACCTTCCCTCAAAATATCCCCACACACTCAATCTTACATCATGTTGCTCTAGCTCTTTTTCCTCCACACATACCCAATACTTTACATCTTCAATGCTGCTTCTAATGTTTGTCTCTCCTTCATGGAGTTAGTTGTGAACTAGTGCGGTAGTGCCTAGTGGTATGAGGTTTGTGGGAAACTTTATTGGACAAATAGAGACTTGGCAGTTCAGGACCCAGTCTTGTAGGAGAACTCAAGGTAGGGCTGCTCGTTGGGTGAACATAGGAGAGATGCATTGTGGTATGAACATAGACTGTCAAGGATGTTTAAACAGTGTCAATAGTGGCAAGAGGATGTAGTCGTATTGGATGGATTGTACGAGGGATGTACTCTAGTTACAACTGATGGGAGCGAGGGTGGGGACAATTGCTGGCTTGCTGCAATGAGGGTATACTGGTATGGAAATGGCAGGTTGGACATAGGCATAAGGCTTAACTGACAATTCGATAAAGCATAGTATCATTCTTAAGTATAAAACTTGCCTAAGATGATAAAATCTAAAATTGCCTTAGGGCACCTAAATGAGAAAGGTAATTGACTCGCCGGTACAAGGAGTGTGAAGGAAAGGTATAACTAAAAGTATTTATAAAAAATGGATCCGCGTAAACTCAATTTTTTCTTTCAACTTCGGTTCAAAAACGCTGAATCGCTCGGCGGCTATAGGCTATGAATCTAGAATCTAGTAGTTTCTTTGTTGTTGTTGCTATTCTTTGAAAAAAAAAAAAAGAATTTATCAGAAATTGAACCTCATTTTGATAGTTTATTTGTTAATGAGTATTACTTTGAAAAAAAAAAATCGCTATTGGCAGTAAAATATCTTTGTCATTCGTGCAAATGCACAGTTTTTAACACTAGAAAAACTGCGCATGATTCCCAAGCAACACACTTGCACCTAATAGGAGATGGCATGACTCTAAAAGAGGTGCTTTTCCCCCCATTATAACCTCAAAACACCATGTAGTTGGATATTTGACGACCACACTGAACAAATTTGCTATTCACAGTGCAATATCTTGTCATTCATAAGAATGCATAGTTTTCGGCACTAGAAAAACTGCGCAATGATTCCCCAGCAACACACTTCCATCTAGAGTAGGATATAGGATGACTCTAAAATGGGTGTTTTATCCCCATTATAACCTCAAAACACCATATATTTGGATATTTGACAACCACTCTGAAAATAGAATCTATACCTGGTTTTCTTGCCGGTATTTTAAGATATTGATACAGGAATAGGAGACACAGAACATGCCAATTGCTAAAGAAAATAGAAAAGGTGCCAAATAAAGATTTAACTGATATAGTCTCATATATGAGACCACCCCATTGACCATATAACTAACTGAAGAATTGATAAATATTTGGTAATTGGGTAAATCTCATATGTGAGACCGTCTCACACGAAGACTCATGAAGTAGTAATGTACCCTTGGATGCTACTCTTGTCTCTTTTACTGTGAAAACTTGCCCTGCCACAATAATTGATGCGGCTTGGTTCTTTGAGAGATCTTTAGCATCAATTGATGGTGTTCTTATTTCACCCTTTCTGCTGCATATCACAACTGTCAAACTTGTGAGATAAGACATTTCAAGACTACGAAATCTGGAATCTACTAGTAAACGAAGAGGAAATTAGAACCATTATTCAACTTCAAGCCAAGACTAGAATCAAACAATACTCCATGGTATTTTCCAACTGGTATTCCAGTGAACAAAACCTACTCAATCACAGATTCAATCGATATCGATTGACCCTACTAATTAGAGTTTTAGTGTCCTAATTGCATGGATTGATCGCCAGACTCAAACAACTACAAAAACACTCATTCAGTATTAAAGTTGTATTTCTTAAAATAGCTACTATCAAGTTTGTTAAAGCTCTTAATATTACTAGTAAGTTACTTAAGCTAATCACCGTATCTGTAATCGCCAGTGAACAATTGTTGAACACAACAGTTAATCGAGTTATGAACTTGTGGCGGGAAATAATAAATAGGGATCTTGCACGAAATTGAATCTCTGAAATGTTTATTTAGCTTTGAACAGATGAACTTCACAAACAAGATAAAACAAAATAAAAAGGATATTTGGGTCGAAGATTTGCCTAGATTTCAGACAAATGTTTGTCTAAGTTAAGAGAATTTCTATCTACCTTCACTTTTCCACCTTTTCTTCTACCTTCTCCTCTAATAACCGATTAAAATATAATACATTTGGCCTCTTCCACTTGTCATCCGACCCCACACGATATGTGTTAACTTTAATCGATTGTGAGAGGGTAAAAGGAGAAGGTGGAAGAGAAGGCAGGAGGGAGAAGGTAGGTAGCAATCCTCCTAAGTTAAAGACCTCTTTAACTTGAGACAATTATTTGACATAAGTAATTCAAATCTCATTTAAAACAAAATAGGTCTAGTTTTGAGCACTGGTTAGAAACCAAGGCAGGTTCCGAATCAAATATCAACACATATCGACCAGTATTCTATACCGTCGATCAGTATTCTATCCCGACCGGTGGGTGACTAGCAATCCGTGCCAACACTCATTAAATATATTCAATTCACCTCCGCATTCGTATCATAAGTGGTATCACAACTCTTGAAATCCATACGGGTTGGGGTACAAAATACGGGAGCGAATAATTCAACCAAAGATTTAAGAGAAATAAGATAAAAGACAGTAAAAATAACACCAAGATTTTCAGGTGGAAAACCCTCTTGAAATAGAGGTAAAAACCCACCGGCGAGAGAGCCAAATATTTCACTATAATGATTTATGGGAGTTCAAGAATTATCCTCAATGGCCTATAGAAATTACCCAATATAGAAATGACCCAATAATTTACTCTAGAAGGGTTAAATAATATTGAACACCCACAATGATATTAATATAGAGAGTAAGAATAAAGAGGATAATAATGACAAGTATATATTATGTTGTAGTTTTGTGTGTGTTGTGATTTTGCGGAGAATCACACATGTATTTACACTGACTTGGGAGTAAATGTTCAAGTGCGTTAGCATTGCATTTCCAACAGGTTCCATGCATTCTCTTTACTCCTTCATTGCACTTTGTATTCATACACCATATGTTTCATGCTACTTCATTACTCATACTTTATGATGTAAGAAGTTTCATTATTTCCTCAATAAAGGTGAGGCATAACTCCAACAGTTCCTATATGAGCAAAAAGATGGAAGGCTACAACGATGAAGTAAAGGTGGAGTCTTCTATATTTGTTCCAAATGATTAATTATTTTTTAGTGAACAAATTCAAGATGACATTAATTATATGTAAGATTTAAATGCTCCACCAATGTTTGATAACTATGGCGACGAAGAGACGTTGGGCTCTATCGATATTTAAAATCCACAGAATGTTTACATGGCTGATTATCAAGAAGACAAGCATAATGGAATTGTTGGAAGAATTGCCGTTGGAGTCCTAGTCGTGAAAGGACCATGTCGAGTTGAGTAACACGACTATAGTTAGTTTCTCCATTATTTTGCATTATCTAGTAGGAATATAATAAGGCAATTGTTGTGCCATTTGAAGTCTACTAGTCGGTAGACTTGCTACAAGGAGTCAGGTAAAATTAGTTTTCCTACTACTAGCTAAATAAGTCTTTCGAAACTGTAAATATGATGTTTTGCATTCAATATCATTCATTCAATTTGCATAACAAAAACTCAGAAACTCTGATCAAGTTTGACCAATATGGCAATATTCCAATTTGAGAAAGTAATTCAAAACTTGTTTAAAACTAAATAGGTCTTTAGTTTTGAGCACTTATTGGTCCGAAGCCTAGGTGGGTTCGAATCAAATATCAACACATCGATCAGCTGTGTTACTCCGACACGCCGGGTAGGTGGCGTGTCGCGTGTCGGACACGACACGGTGGTCGACACGACACGTGACACGTGTCTGACACGTCAGAATCTGACACGACACGACTCTGACACGTGCAGACGATATCAACAATGATTGAGTAAAGCTTGGTTTAGAAAGAAAGGGGAGAGAATAATAAGGGTCTTTATAATGAAGAGACTAACCAGTGAGATGACATTGAAGAAGCACAGGGAGAGAGAAAGAAGAAAAAGAAATGAAAAAAGAAAATAAAAAGAAAACAGGCTCTGACTTTAACCTATGCTAGGGGTTTAAGTTTTAACTGAATGGATGGCACATTTATAATGGGCTTCTCTTAGTTGGCAGCCTAAAAGATGTATTTAATGGGCCTTTTGTCTTTACATCTGCCTATTTGTTCACTGGTCAGTAAAATTCTAAGTGATGTTATTATACATTAACTTGTCGTGTCGTGTCCACTTTGTTGGTCAAGACACACCGTTGCCCGTGTCGGCGTGTCCATCAATTTCAGAAATTTCGTGTCGGACACGCCGACACGTGTCGCCGTGTCTGAGTAATATAGTCGATCAGTATTCCATCACGGCTGGTACGTGACTGTCAACCCGTGCCAACACTTGTTAAATACATTCAATTCGCTTCCGTATTCGTAACAAGCAATTGACCAAACAAAATATAAATTCAGCACAAAGGATTCATAGATATCATATTGTACTACAGTGAATAAAAGATGACACAGGAATATTGGATAAAGAAAGAAACTAGCAGCTCGAAGCCTGGAAAGAGATTACCTACACTGGGCCTCATCCCCAATCAACAAAAGGAAGAGATGGATATCCCCCTTCAGGAGGAGGCATAAGAGATGGAGGTAAATTACCCAAAGACATCCCAAAACTTTGTCGAACTACCTGGCCTGCAATATTCTGACACACTATAAGAAACAAAAATACTGAATTAATCAGAGAACATCATTCATGAAATACTTGTGAAGAACGTGTATACCTTGCAAAGAATCCCCTCCTGAAGGTTGCAAACTGCCAGCAATGCCTACAGTTATTTGTACGTTATAAACTTATAATAAGATCAGCAAAATTATGACAAGTACCATCTACAAATAAAACAGAAAATCATTCTGTAACTGGTTGGATCTTATAAAATTTATATTATTATGCAGTGCAAAATGGTCCAATATTGAACACACATGTCAACATTGACAAATTGATCTTGAAGACCAAGCACCCTAGATGTTGTGAGTAAACAATTACATGAAGTACCTTAACTCAACTCGTCAACACAACATACAGAATCTTTTCTGAATAATATTCAACGAAGAGTTTGTCTTACCTACCATCGCTGGAGATGGTTTTAACGTGTACACCAAAGAAACCATGAAAATGATTACAGCTAAAAGAGTGAAGCAGTGATGCCCCCATGCGTATCACAACAAATGGTACCTTATTTATCAATAAATGCTGTTAAAAATAAACGTTCTGCACCAGAAGTTTGCGCGTTAATTGAAACATCAATCATGCCAACTCAGAAACACTTTAGGGTGACGGACTGACGGTATTTTCAAGAAAACAAACATTAACCCGTCTCCTAAAAATGAGGGAGGGGAATAAAGACCTTACCAGATGCACCTTGGATGATCAGACCTTGCAGATTATGCACGGGATGATGGTATTTGCAAGAGTCTCCATATGGACAAAAACGCTTCAACATCAAATAACTATACTCAAATTGCAGTAAATCAGGAAATGAGATCTAAAAATTATAAAACACTACTACTAATATTTTCAACATATCAAAGGCAAAAATAACAAATAATCAAATATTACTATATTAGCCATGAACTTGACCTCTCGATTACGATCACAAACCTTTCTTAATGTAAAAAGAGACTATTTTGAAGAACTAACTGAATATTGACTCCCTAAATAAACAGGGTACCCACATAGAGAACTTAACCGTTAACATCACAGCAGACAACAAAAATTCTTCGACTATTTGCAAAAGAAGAGCTTCGAAGGGCCAAAAGACCATTGTACTGACAAGTAAATTAGTCATACTTGCATGAATTAATAAAAAATTCCATTCTAAAATGACACGAGGGGTATCGTCACCATTTAAAAAATCTTCAACACCAACTTAGTTTGAGAAGGCGTGATGCGCATTAAGGCGATGTGGTCCTAAGGTGACTGAGGGCGAGGCGCAGCTATTTTTGTAAATAAATTTGTATTTTATAGATTAAGTTTTGTTCAATATTTCCCCTTTTTGGATCTTAAAGACCGTTAACATGTAAAGGAGTAAACAAATTAACCACTTAGCGCAAAAAGAAGCTAGTCTTGCTTAAGACCGTCTACATTGAGCTAATTATGGTCTGCATTGGAAAATTCTCTAGCAAAACTAATGTTTCTCGAATGGAAATACCAAACATTGTTCAATTAGCTAGTTTTACTTGAGACGTCTTAAATGAGCCACTCAGCACAAAAAGAAGCTAGTCTTGCTTAAGACCGTCTACATTGAGCTAATTATGAGCTGCATAGGAAATTTCTCTAGCAAAACTAATGTTTCCCGAAAGGAAATACCAAACATTGTTCAATTAGCTACTCTTGCTTAAAACCGTCTTAAATGAACCACTTATTAGCACAAAAAGAAGCTGTCTCAAGATTAAGGCGGTCTCTACCATAAAATCAAACAAATTGTTGAATATAAATTGGTACCTAACCTGACTAGTCAAAATTTTCAACCAAAACACAATTCATATAGACTGTAATTTGTAATTAACAAGAGAGAGAGAGAGAGAGAGGTGTACTGTTTTGACGAAGCGATTACAAACGCCATTTGGAGACGAATTGGCGGCTACATTGAGCTGATTAGGTACTGCATTTACAGGAAAAACAACGAAAATGATAAATAGCGAGAAAGAGGGAAATAATGGATGAAATTAGGGTTCTAGAGAGAGAAAGAGTACCTGAAGCAAGAGAGAGAGAATCGTACCAAAGTTTGCGATTACGAAGATGAACACCGCCTTGTAGATGACGCTTTCTTGCTGCTGCTGTGTCTTGAAATTCCTTGTCGCAGTAATCGCAGTAATACTTTCCTAGTGTCATTTTGATCACTTTGTTTAGAGACAACCGGCTAATTATCGCCTATACTAGTTGATAGATTTGGGCAATGGACGTAGTAGGGTCACTTGTAATAATATAAGGTAATCTTACGACATTATTACAATTTTAGGCTACAAAGTCAATATTATATGCTATCATTGTAAACAGTGGTTCAGATAAAGAAAAGAACTAATGAAATTCATCATGCGTCACAAAGTGTAGCCAATAAAATACTCATGGCTGCTTTTGATTATGATGTACTAAATCACATTTCGTTATAATTAAAATGGGGTGCTATTTAGTATTAAATTATATTAGCTCAACAATATGCGTACATATATTATTTAATCAATGGATCATTATACCTCTACTATTCGTTTTGATATAAGTAATATATGTTTCTAATGAAATTAATTGTCGTCTATTACATTTATTACTACAAATTCTCTAAGAGTTTCTTGCGAATTACTCTCTCCAAGTTTTATCAATCTTCCCCTTTCAATAAAATACTCCTCACATACATTAGAGAAAGGGGAAGATACAAAAAATTTGGAGGGAGTATATGATAATAATAATAAAATTCATCATACAGCGCAAAGAGTAGTCAACAAAATCCTCATGACTGCTTTTAATTACGATGTGTTCAATTATTTTCCTTATAATTAAATTGTGATGTTATTTAGTATTAACTATATTAGCTCAACAATATGCGTACATATATTATTTAATTATTGGATAATTATACATTTATTATTCGGATTGATATAAGTACTATAAGTTTCTAATGAAATTAATCGTTATTTATTACGTTTATTACAACATATCCTCTAAGAGTTTCTTGCAATTAAATTACATTGACGAGCAATTTGGTAAATTTGTGAAAACTTTCATGTAATTGATATTCCACATGTGACCTTGATACACTTGATCTCTAGCATCAATGTAGAACTTTAATCCCTCGGATAAGTCGCTCTCGACGCTGCTACGTAAAGCTAACCATGACTAAAAAGTGGCTTTGGTAGATATACTCTAACATGATCAAGTGATTGTCCATGACTTTCGTTTATCGTAATGGCGTAGCACGACCTCAATGGATATTGTCTACGCTTAAGAATGAATGGTATCTTTGTATCTGAGGAAATCATCACTATTCTCGGGATGATCAGTACCCTTTGGGCAATCTTGGATCATGTTATTATTTTTCCTTCTACTATGAACTGTTCAAGGCGAGTGATAATTAGGCGTGTCCCATTACATAACCCGCGAGCGAGGCTAATGTTTTTAAGCAACATAACCGGCATGCCTATTTTGAGCTTTAACTCTGATGAGGCAGACCTTGTAAAACCAGACTGTTCAAATACTATGTAGGATACGATATGAAGTGCTCCTCTAATTCCGAAGACGAAGAACAAACCTCATCACAACTTATATACATAACCTCATCTCCTGTAAGATTCCTGTAATGTAATTGTTTATGTAGTTAGTTGTCTCGTTCAGAGGTGTTAGGATACGTCTTTTCCGAAGGCATCTTTCGTCATAATGATTGATATCAAAGCTTTGGTACATTTCGCTCACTACAGTTTTCATATTTAGTTCCTCTAAGCTTCCAATATACTCCTTTGGTATCTTAATCCATGCTACTTCGTCCTCGTTATCCTCTGCCTTTTGCTTCAAGATTTCCCCCCACCAATACCAAATAGTCATTCGTTAAAGTGATTGTATCTTTGCAGCTTTTGGTAGTCTCCTTCTTCTTCACAAACTCGCATGCTCTTTTTTAGGGTGTATATTTTGCACTCTTTCCAAATATATGATCTACTAATTTTCGGTAGGACGACATGGCGGAAATCTCCACCAAGCAGTACAACCTTGCCTCCAAAAAACCTTCTCCTCTACTTCTAGGTCCTAAACGTCATGATATCCCTTATCACTCTGTCTAACGCTTCATATGCGAACCTGTTGTCCATAGGAGCCTCATCCCATATAATTAATGACGTCAATCATATCATTTTCGCAAGCTGACTTTTTCGTGAATTTTACATGTTGATTGCTAAAATAAGTCAATAGGTATTTCAAACCTTTTGTGAGCAGTCCTTCCTCTGGGTAAAAGTAGTGCCGCGATTCCTGCGAGACCAAACTATTCAAATATTCGGTAGGGTATGAATTGGTTCTCGCATGCATTTGTAGAAAAGGAACAAATCTCATCGCAAATTCTATACGTCTCTTCTTCCTGAAAGAGGCCGATAATGTAATTGTTTATATAGTCCACCGTCTCGTTCAAAGGTTTAAGGATGACTTTTCCCTGAGATATCTTTTGTCATCATGATGCTTGATGTCAAAGTTCGGTTACATTTTGCTCAATACTGTCTCCAGATGTAATGCAAATACATTTCTCTAGTAACTTAATCCACGTCGCTTTTACCTCGTTGTCCTCTACCTTTTCTTCAAGATTGCCCCCACCCATATCAAACAACCATTTGTTAAACTGTCTTTACTTTTGCTACTTTTGGTAATCTTCTTGTCTCTCAGAGACCCTCCCATTGTGTTTTTATTGTGTAAATTTTCCACCCTTTTCAAATATATGATTTACTAATCGAAACTTGAACAATATCTTGTCGTGATCCTTTAGTAATTATCGGTAGGACATGGGGAAAATCTTCACCAAGCAGTACTACCTTCCCCTTAAAAATCTTCCACTCAACTTCCGAGTCTTGAAACTCCATTATATCCCTCATTGTCATGTCTAATGTTTCATATGCGAATCTATTGTCCACTTTCGAAAACTTTGACCTCCGAAAAGGAAATAGAGTGAAATGATTGTGTGGAGGGAGTAATATTTTTATAATATCAAATGGTGATCAAGTAACAGTTACGTGCTACCAACCTATATGCTATATCAATATACACTTAGTGGACCTGAAACATACACGGTTCAAAATCATAATAAAAAAGTTGAGTAAGATACGATACCTGATGATCCAACGTATAACACTATCTTGTTATGTGCGCGATACTAAAATTTTGTTAAAGAGATAGTATGAATCTTATTTCCAAGTGGCATCTTAAACATGATTAGTTTTAAAAAAAATATTTGTTTAAAAAAATTATAACTTATTTTGTTTACTTGAAATATTATTTATTAACAAATTCAACTTGCGTCTTACATATGGTATTATACTCTTTATCTATAATAACCAATGCACAAATTTGAAAAAAAAAAATCAATTTTCAAATTACTAAATATATATGTACAAACAATTCACTTTTGAACCGATATTATGTAATTAGTTATTTTTATCTTAATA
>JAOWBH010110671.1:0-14088 GCA_028566215.1 Silene coronaria | reverse complement strand
TCTCACATTTCTATTTTTAATTATTATTACTCATTCATCTCATCAACACTTGCACCGTTATATCGTTTATAAAATACAATCCGGATCGTTGAGAGGAAATGGAAGGAAATTGAGAGAAGAATAAATGGAGAGAATCTTAATTGCATATTCTCCGTTGTAGTAGTTATCAGTTTATCACGTCGACTTTATACGCAGGAGGTTCCCGTTCGAGCCTTGGCAGCATCACTTATTATTAGTTTCTATTTTTTAAATTACATTTCTTATTACTGGGCTACTGGCCGTGCCCACAAAATCCTACGGGCCAGGTATGATCCTGGCTTGCAGTTCGTCATAAGTCCAGCCAGTCAAGCGAGTTCCCAAAGTGGGCTATGCCTTCATCAAAGAACAAGAGACATGCTGGTTAGTTACATAAAATTGCGGAGATGCGATTAGTTTTGTGTAAGACGGTTTTGTATAAGGATAATGCAAGGCGTGTTATGTTTGTGTCCTTGTTAACTTTAAATGGACGGACTAATTACATAAACAAGCCTCTCAACTGACATGTTTAACCCATTCATTTAGGCATGTCATTTTTAACCCACTTAACTCGTTTGTCCAAGTACAATAATAAAATTAACTAAGCTTTTATAATCCTATCATACTAAAAATGATGAATGAAAATGTTTATTTTTAAGTTGTTTGCGTTGATTATTGATTCAACCCAACTATATTATGCCAATGTTAAATAAATGAGTTATTCGTGTTGGCGAGGGAGCTAAGCGGGGTGGGTATAAGTGGGTGCCGCCTCGCACCTGCCCCAGTTGGAGCGGGTATGGATAGAGTTTTTGCGAGTGGTGGGGCGGGTACGGGTACAAAAACACTACTCGCTATGGGTGATCGGGCGGGGATGAGTTTTACGTCATACCCGCCAAATACCCGCCTACCTACCAGTTATGAAAAATAATTATATATATTGTTGTGACTTTCTATAATGTTCTTTAATAATTTTATTTAAAGCTTACATTAGAAAGATAAAAATGTGAATTTACGGATATTTCTAATGATTATACTACATTTTATTTAAAAAGATAACGAGAAAAAATAAGACATAGGTAAGTGGTAGGTAAATGGGGCGGGTACGGGTATGAAAACTTGTACCCGCCATGGGTGGTGGGCGGGTACAGGTATGAGTATTGCTCGGTGGGAACGGGTACGGGGGAGCGTATACCGCGACCGCCTCGTCCCAATGACATCCCTAGGGTTGGCTTTCCGTTAGAAGAACTCAACCCTAATTCGACCATTTTCGTGTCTTTATCAACCTAATTACTTAAACAACGTCAAGGATTGCCACCTCTAACCATATAAGTGAGTGTGTGTAATTACTTTAAGACTCGGAGGATATTTTGTTAAGGATTGCCACCTCTAAGCCATACGAGCTATAAGAACTTATTACACAATTAACTTGTGTAAAATAGCTTGACACATGTATATGTGTAATACTTAGGTTCCGTTTGACAAGACATTTCAGGTATATATTTTAACTGAAATAGCTTTTTTGACAAAAAAATTAGGTATGTTATTTTCCTGCACATGTTTGACAAATAGCTCATTTGCTCAAATAAGCTACCTGAAATGAAATGCTACCCAATGTAGCATTTGGGATTAGACAGTGATAAATAAACGGGGCATATATCCCACGAAAGATTTGAATTTCTATGACAAAGGTGCCTTCAGTGACCCCACTTACCTTTTTGTCTGTATGCTAGAATATCTGTGTGCCAATACAATCCCTCCGCGAATTTATGGGCTCCCTTGAGATTTTAGGTACCTAATTTTATTTTATTTTTCCTTTTCACCATTTCAATCTATTATATACAGTATTAAATAATTATTATATTCTTTACGTCATTTTATCAAAATAAGCTACATTTTCAATTAATTTGCCAAACATTGTTTTATATAATTAGTTACCTTATTCGGTCCTAATTTTCAGTTATCTTATCAACTACCTTTTCAGGTTTCGGTTAGTTTTTCAGTTTTCAGCTACCTTTTCAGTTTCCAGGTATCTTTTCAGTTAGTTTTACCAAACAGAGCCTTAATGTTTTACAAATCATTGGAAAATTATTACTCGTATAATCATATTAAGAGAAAGTCTTACCAGTAGCTCGTAAGACTCGAAAAATGTTTTTGTGATTATGCTAGGAAGATGGCAAATGAATGTTAAGCACCCTTTTTAAGGCACCGAGTAACATAATTTAATGACGATAGTTGCAACTTGCAAATGTTGATATTGTATTTAAGCTCACACATTATGATATTAAGTCGTGCAACACATGCAAAACATTCCGAGTTAGGATTTTACAACAAATTTATTCATATCAAATTATACTACTGCTATGTAATTATACATTACTCTCTATGAGTCTACTAAATCATTTTCGCAGTATCAAACTATACTATTATATAATAATTACTATACATTACTTATTGTATACGAGTCTACTAAAATCCTCGTCGCACATGAGTTTTGATATTTTATTTTTTTTAAAAACTATAACAAAATATTAACCGAGATATTAAAAATACGAATTATAAAACAATAATTATACGATGTTCAACGATCTTACGGGTAAATTCCACTTAAGCACTTTACCACTTAACAAAAACATCGTCGTCTCGGTCTACTGAGCATCGAATTACAGGAAAACAAAAGTGCAACGAACTCCCAGGTTTCCCTCTTTCTTAATCATCTCAATTCATTATTAGGGTTTTACGCATTACTCTCTATTTTCATTCCTCATCGTAATTTCGACGTAATTCATTTGTTGTTTTTATTACCCGAAAAGTTATATTTTTTCGCAAAATTGTGATTTTCCTAAACCCTAATTAGTATACTACTGCATTTTTCATGTTTGATTTCCCCATTTTTTGCGAATATTGTCGATGTTAATTCTGTCCAATTTAGGGTTTTTGTTTCTTTGTGCAGATTATTTGATGTTCCTGAGGAATTGAAGGATTTTGTTTTTTTAATTTCTTGAATAAAAACCATGGTAAGTGATCGATTAATATTACTCTGATTATAGTTCGTAATTTTGTGAATTTTTTGGAGGGTTTTGATTTTAATTTAGACGTTTATGTTTCTGTTTGTGGGTTTTGATTTGAGCAGTCGGATATTAGGAAATGGTTTATGAAGCAGCATGACAAGAATAATGGCAATGCTGCCGCCAAGCCGGCCACCAGCAAGCCCTCTTCCGAAAAACCCGCTGCGTCGCAAGTTGATAAAACGGTTGGTGAATTGAATTTTATTTAATCTTTGCTGAATGGTTTCATTTAGGTGTATTTTTGGTGTTTGGGCTTCCATGATTTCTGGATGATTTGATTTAAAATTATCGAAGCTGGTTTTGTTATTATAACTTGCAGTGGCAGTTGAGAGTTTTGAAGTGGTTTTTGTGTTGAGAGGTTTATAAAAGTTGGAGCTTTCTAGAGGTTATCTTTGAAATTAATGTTGTGGAGATGAGGTTTGATTGAAAGATTGTTTTTTTATCATGAAGGATCTAAAACAGGGAGAACCAGAAACGGTTAGAAGAAAAACAAGCAAGTACTTTGAGAAACATCAAGAGAAGGCGAAAGTTGAGACGGAAAAGGCGAAGACTCCTGCCAAAAGGAAGGTTAACATTGTAGAGGAGGATGACGATGATGATGACTTTGCTCCTATTAGTACTAGAAAGAAATCAGTTGATGCTAGTCCTAGTAAGAAATCAGTTGATGCTAGCCCTAGTAAGAGATCAGTTGATGCTACTCCTAATAAGAAATTAAAGGGCAGTTCAGGAAGAGGTATTCCACAGAAAAAGGTGGAAGTTAAAGAGCGCGATGAGGAAGTTGATGATGAGGAGAATGAAACTCCTGTCAAGTCTGCTGGAAGGGGTCGTGGAGGGAGAGCTGCATCTACCCCTTCATCTGGTGGGAGAGGACGAGGAGGTGGTGGACGTGGGGGGTTCATGAACTTTGGCGAAAGGAAAGATCCACCCCATAAAGGGGAAAAGGTATTTGAATATTGTGTATATGATTCCTAATACTTTGTAAAGTGTGTCTTTTATAGTAGTTAGTTGGTGTATTTAGTGTTAATCTTCTCACATTTTCACTGTTTCTCTTGGTTAGGAAGTTCCCGAAGGAGCCCCTGATTGTTTAGCTGGATTGACCTTTGTGATTTCTGGAACACTTGACAGGTATGGCCGTATAGTCTTTAACTACTTAGTGGCTGATCACTTTGTGTAGTTCATCTAGTGTGGGGTACTTTGATCGTGTATGCTTGTGCACTTTGTGCTAGATTCATAACTTGTTTAGTCATTTATTCTCTTTCTGGCGTGTAACAGTTTGGAGAGGGAAGAAGCAGAAGATTTAATCAAGCGTCATGGAGGCCGTGTGACTGGATCTGTCAGCAAGAAAACGGTCTCCATATTTCACTCTTTTCTTTTACGTTATTTTCTTCTGTTTCTGGAGGACCATCAATCAGGTAGTAGCCGCTGATTTTTAAACGAAATTCATGTTTTCCAGAACTATCTATTGTGTGATGAAGACATTGGGGGGCGGAAGTCTGAAAAAGCTAAGGAACTGGGGTCCGTTTTCTGATCTTGGATGGGTTCTTTCTTTTGGATTTGATTGTTACTAACAATATGTTACTTTGTCGTGTAGAACACTCTTTTTAACAGAAGATGGATTGTTTGAAATGATCCTTAAAAGCAAAAAGTCCAAACCATCTGGTCAAGACAACTCAAGAAAAGCTCCTGAAAACACTCCCACTCCGACTACAAAGAAAATATCGCGGAATGTGGAAGTGAAAAGTATGCAAATGCCTCTCGTCACAATTATTTTGTTTGCTTTTAACCATTTGGGCTGCTTTTGTTTATTTGTCTCTTTTTTGTCCTTGGAATAAGAGTGCTTGTCATGCACATTTTATGTTAGGTAAATAAGCCATTTGATATGTTACAATCGTCGTATCTATTACCCGAAAAACTCAAAAGTCGATCGATAATATATGAAATGACATCCAATGACCGGAAAATGAACAACCCCAAAATTTGATTCAACATGAACCGAATCAAAATTGAACTCAATTTGGCTAAACCCAAATTCGAGTAACACTGAACTGCATCTCACCTGAACTTAATCTGAATCAATACTTACTTTTCTCAGTTCAGCCATTGTACTTCAAAATACTTTGACTGATATACATATAATACGAGTAAATTATATTTTGAAGGTTGTCCCAAGGTGCTCACTTTTAAATTATTGTGAATTTTTTATTGTAGAAGATGATGGAGGAAGTTCTGCAACTAAAAGTAAGGTTGTTAAACCTGCAGCTGGTCCTTCTCCTGCAAAGCGAAAAAATTTGTCAAAGGAAGGAGCTTCCTTGACATGGACAGAAAAGTATAGACCAAAAGTTCCAAACGACATAGTGGGCAATCAAGTGCTTGTATGTCCTACATTTTGATTTGTGCTTGTTTTTTTTTTCTTTTGTATTTGTTGAGGTTCTGAGTTGATTTATTTTGTTGCTTGCTACAGGTTAAACGCCTGCATGATTGGTTGTCACATTGGGATGAGCAATTTCTTGCTAACAATAAAGGAAAGGGGAAAAAGAAAAATGATTCGAGTGAGAAAAAGGCTGTGTTAATGAGTGGAAATCCTGGTATAGGGAAAACAACATCTGCGAAGCTAGTTAGTAAAATGCTTGGCTATGAGGCAATTGAGGTACTTATTTGTAAACTGTCCTTTTATATTTTAATAACAAGTGCCGTGACTGTTTATTTGGGCTGTATTTTAACGTCTGTTTCTGGTATTCTAATTGCCAATAGGTTAATGCCAGTGATAGTCGTGGAAAGGCTAATTCTAAAATCAATAAAGGAATTGGTGGGAGTACGGCAAATTCCATAAAAGAGCTTATTAGTAATGAGGCACTTGGTGCCAATATGGATAGGTTGGTTATATGTTTTTAACCCATTATGTTCCATTTTGTATATTCCATTATTTTCTAGAAAATTAGTGGAAGCATCTTCATACCATCGTTTTCACTGCTATAAAATGCAATTAAATTTTCAGGTCAAAGCACCCTAAGACTGTTCTGATTATGGATGAGGTTGATGGCATGTCTGCTGGTGATAGAGGTGGTATTGCGGACCTGATTGCTAGCATCAAGGTCTCCAAGATTCCAATTATCTGCATCTGTAATGACCGCTATAGTCAGAAATTGAAAAGTCTTACCAACTACTGTGAACAGTATAACTACCGAAAGCCCACGAAGCAGCAGGTGTAATTTCTGATTCTGAAATCATTTATCTGCTACTTAGTATTTGTAACATTCGTGAGTGGCTATTTTTATCTTTTTTCATTCCATTAGAAAAACAGCGAAAAAAGAAGACATTTCTACTAGATTTTGACTTTCGAAATGATAATATGATATGCTTGAGCTCTTCACACTTTCTTATGCAGGTAGGATTCCTTACACCTATTTTTGGTAATCAATTGACTGTTCAATAAGTATTTTGTGTGATCCTTTTGCGCTCTCTCTCAGCTTCTAATTGTGCTAAAAGCAAGTGTAAAATTATCAATGGAACAAACAGAGTAGCTGTCAAAGAACAACGCGAAAACTGCTAAAACCCCATGCACACTGCTATTTTATTTGCAGTATGCAGCGAGCTAAAATGGGTAGTTTAGAATATGTCGGCTCAAAGCTATCTTAAGAAAAAGTTATTTTAAAAGAAAAAGTAAAATAAAGGACTTTGAAGTGACATATTATTTCTTGTGTATGACAGATGGCCAAGAGGTTGTTGCAGATTGCCAATGCTGAAGGGCTTCAAGTTAACGAGGTATATAGTTATTTGACATACTTTATGCTTCCCCATTCAGTTCCTATTTTGTTTTTGGTTGCTCCCATTTTCAATCATACTATTTTTGGTTTACTTTTTGCAGTTGCCTGTTATCTGACTGATTTATGTTTGCAAATGTAGATTGCTTTGGAAGAGCTTGCAGAGCGATGTCATGGAGATATTCGCATGGCTGTAAACCAGCTGCAGTATATGAGTCTATCCTTGTCAGTTATTAAATATGATGATATTAGAAAGCGACTTGTTAGCAATGCAAAGGACGAAGATATCTCTCCGTTTACTTCTGTGGACAAGTATGTCAATATTATCTTTTTTCTCGTCATTGTATTGGCTTTTTAATGTATGTTAAAAATGTGTCCTCCAAGATACTCTTTTTATCAGCTTATCTATTGCTTTAATATGAATATTTTTGCAAAGAAGCAAAGTTATTATAATTGCAGTCCTTAGGTTTATTTTCTGTACTTTGAATCTTCTGTGTATGTTTTTACGTCTTTTTTGGTGCTGTTTAGCGGTTGTACTTTATTTTAGTAGACGCTGTAATTCAGTTTTGACTCCGGTTTATGCCTTTTACCGCTAAACCCTTTTGTAGTTGACGAGTTGTAGACTTGTAATGCAAACATGATTTCAAGTCTTGGGCTATCAACACCCCGTTCTATGATGGCTTACTTGCATATTTATAACGTGTAAAATTGATGAAAATGAGGATTTTGTAGGTTGTTCGGCTTTAATGGTGGAAAGTTGAGGATGGATGAAAGAATAGACTTGAGTATGAGCGATCTTGATCTGGTTCCTCTACTGATCCAGGTTTGCTGTTCATTCTCAGTTATTTTGGATATTCCTGAGCTTCTTTAATTTTTGACTGGATTTACTGTTCCAGTGCTCCCTCACTGTCTAGTTGATGCTAACTGATTAAATGTTAGACTGAGGCATTAGTAAGAAAGTTTTTATCTGATTAAAAATTGTCATGGTCCCAGTTGTATCGGGCAAAATTTCATCTTTTGCTTTAATATGGACCTTTTTTGTAAGCACGTGTCTGTTTTATTTTAATTTTGCGGTACTCTGATTAATTTACCAAACTGCTCATGAAATTGGTCAACTTGCAGGAAAATTATATTAACTTTCGACCCAGCTCTTTGGGGAAGGATGATAGTGGAATGAAAAGAATGAACTCTCTTGCGCGGGCTGCTGAATCAATTGCTGATGGAGATATTGTTAATGTTCAAATAAGAAGATACCGACAGTGGCAGCTCTCTCAAAGTAGCGCTGTTTGTTCTTGCATTATACCGTAAGCCTCCTAACATTTTGTTCTCGTATAGTGCACAGTTTGCTAGATGTGTCATTTAAGTCCTCGCGTAACCTTTTCCTTTCTCGTGCAGGGCAGCATTGATGCATGGGCAGAGGGAGACATTTACGCAGGTATTGTATTACGTTGACTGCTTATTATGGAATAGGATTTACATTCTTTGAAGTTTGGAACCACAGTAACGTTTACTCAAAGTCAAATTAGTTTTGGCTTTTAAGAAATGTTTAAACATAACCTGCAATTAGGTGATTTTTTTGTTCCTTTTTGCTTGAATGTATTAAATACCATGAAAGGCTAAGATTGTTGGCAGTGAGCAATATTAAACCAATAAGAGTCATCAATGAATCTATTGTTGTTGAGTGGTGATGGTTGTGTGAAAGATTCGAAAAATCTTTGCAGGGTGAAAGAAATTTTAACAGATTTGGAGGTTGGCTTGGAAAGAACTCAACAATGGGAAAGAACCGAAGAATCTTAGAGGATCTACATGTTCATATGCTGGCATCTAGTGGCTCGTATATTGGGAGGTAAGCTAGGCCCCTCTCAATATCTTACAAGATTTCAATACCACGCGCTGAAGCATGTATTCAGTATTTAATGCCGACTGTATGGTACTCCCCCCTTTTTTTTTGATCGAAAGATCCTGTTCCACCTTTTTTGTGGGATATATTTTGAATTTGTGGAGCGTTTAAATTTGAAGTGAAGAAACCTAATTTAGTTTTTCCTCGTGTGTTGGAAATATTTTATTTTTATGCCTCGTCTTGTTAGATTTACTCTCATCATGTTTGATGTTTGTCAATGTTCACGTCTATCTGAATGGTGTGGAGGCTAAGAGGAGGCCCAAGCTTTTGAATCAAAATTAAATATAACCAAATTGTGTAATTCAATATATGAGCCTTTATTCTGCTTTAAAAGCACAAGTGTAATCTGTCTGATCGGCCCATCTTAAGATCTGTGTTCTCCCTCATTCTAATTAATCAACCAACCTAAACATATTGACATTTTACTCCTTAACTAAGTGTGCAGTCTATCTGTTAGCAGCAGCTAATATGTAATTGTCTTCAAATATTAACATCCATTCATATATCACTGCCTATTTATATTCTATCTGCGAATTGCTTGGGACAATTTATCATCACCTATTAGTTTTGTACATCAACCATTCTTAAGGGTCAAAAAATCGCACTTGAGCGTTCTCAGAAGTGGTATGACTTGATCGTACCGGAGCAGAACTATTTTGGATCGTGTCTTTGGTTGAGGCATAAAGACATTTGGGTGATTGCGAGTGAATGTACAATAGTTTAACATATATAAGAATATGGGCTGGGTAGGGAAAAGTGGAGGGAATGGATTTATGATGGTATTTGTGCCCTTTTCTTCTCTAATCTCGCCTGTTTTTTCTTCTAATTTTCTCCCTCGTTTTGTTGCAACTATTTGATGATAGTTTATAATGTTTATTATCTTAGCTGACCCCAAATTTATTTGGGAATTAGGACCATTCTTTTGCCTTAACATGTTCCTGAGATATACACCACACTGACACACTCATGCGTATGAAAGATATGCAGTTCTCCTTCATAAACTGTTGTTGTTGGTGTGCAGGGGGACTTTAAGACTCGACTTCCTTACACTTCTTTCTAAACAATTAACCGAACCACTTCGAGCTCTTCCCAAGGTCAGGATTATTTTGTTACATGGGCTTGTGTCTATTTTTATTCTTTACCATTGGCAAATTAATGTTTAATATTGTTGGTAACATTGCACCAGGAGGAAGCTGTTAAAAACGTTGTGGAGTTTATGGACGATTACTCAATAAGTATGGATGACTATGAGACGCTTATGGAGCTGTCAAAATTTCAGGTTCTGTATTTACAATTGCCCTGACAATTATACCTCTGAAGTCATCTTCTAATTTTTGATTTATGTATATATCTCTAGGGGCATGCAAATCCGACAGATGGTATATTGCCAGCTGTAAAAGCTGCACTTACAAAGGCATATAAAGAAGGTAGTAGATCCCGTGTTGTACGAACATCAGATTTGATCACCCTCCCAGGCTTTAAAAAAGCACCTAAGAAGAGATCTGCTGCCCCTGAGTCTGTTGATGAATTGAATGAGGCAGACGGTGATGTTGATGTAGTAAACGAGGAAGAGAACGATGAAGAAGCAGAGGAATCAGGTGTGTTCATAGTTGTGTTATGTTTGTTTATATATACTTTTCTAACACCATGTCTGTGATAATCACATCTGCCTTAGTAATGTACTCTGTATATAGGAATCATCGAGAAATTGTTATCATCCTGTTAGCACGTTCATAATTATAAATGTTGATCACATTTCCAGTTGGTTATTGCGCTATTTTGGGTGAACTAACATGATACGGAGTACGGAGCAACATTTACACAGTTCTTCATCAAAAGAAATAAATCGAAAGGTCATTGGCGAAGACACTATTCATGTGAGGTTTAGGGAGGTGCTTAGAGTATTCGGGGCAATTAATTTCATTTTCTTACAAATAAGCTGTAGTTAGAATTAATGAATCTATTTGGTATGAAGATAGTATGTGTAAGCTATGCACATCTTACATGAAATCTCCACCATCATCCTCCTTAAGAATGGTTTATCTCCATTTGTTGTGATGAGTAACTGGTATTTTTTTGTTCTGCCAAAATAAAGGAAAACTGGAGGAAAATGATGGTGGTGAAGGGAGGAAAAAATAGAAAGAGGGAGGGGGAGGAGGAAGTATTTCCCCCACAGGGTAATGCCTTACTCTAGATGAAGGTAGGTAACCGAGTCGACACTACTAACTGTTAATCCATTAGCATCTTAATGTGGCAATTATTGCCTTTTCATCCCTTTTCCTTCCACAATCACGGCTCTTTCTAAGCAAGCCCTTGTGTACGATACATGTGCATTAGCTGGACCTTTTCTCCTTTCTGTTTCCATCCAAAAGAACAGGAGTTTTTAATAAGTAAATCATTACACCTAAAAAAATGTCTCATTCCACGTCTGTGAAAGTCGTGTTTGAAACACTCATTTTCTAGGTCTTGCATGTTATTATAGGTTATAGTGCGTGGTTGGTAACTGGTTGGCTATTATAGTTGAATGAGTTTGTGTTACACTGGGTGTTAGATAAAGTAACTGCCTTGTCATACTTTGTACAGAAGATGCAGATGGTAACGCAAATCAGCTGAAGTTGGATCTTGAAAGCTATAACGCTAAAGGTTCGTTATATCCTTGAACTCACATTTCACTTGGCAAGTTTGACGTTGGTTATGTTAAATTCACAATTCATCTAATAAGTATTGTGTAATGGACTATTAACTAGGGATTCAAGTGCAAGTAGATTTGAAAGTTGGTGCTGGAAGTTCCGGCACCAAGAAGACCCAGAAGGCGCCAGCAGGTAGAGGCAAGGGGGGCGCTTCCGAGCCAGCCTCAGGCAAGAGAGGTGGAAGAGGTTCAGGAAGTGCGACCAAAAGAAAGAGATGACTGTCGATTTACACTGAGAGACCTGTTTTTCGTTTTGTTTGATTTGGTGGCATTTGGGAAGGTGCAAACAAATGCTGTGTGCTACTCACTGTCAAATTTTGTGCATAATATTGACAGTGGTGAGTTTGGTAGTTGGTAGGGAGCAAATGGAAGTCATGCATCCTATCATTCCTGTGTTTCATAAGCAGCATGTATTAGTCCACCTTCCGGAAATTTGACTTCCGGGAACCTTTAGTCTTCGCGTATGTTGAAACTATCTAGTGCTGGAATAATTTTAGCAAGTCTATTGTGTTTCAGGTCTATTATGTTTTGGGTTTAATTTGTAACCATTTGTGCGCCAGTGATTTATGATTTTCCAGAATTGGCAGTGCTTTGTATGTTTTGGAACGGCATATTAATTTAAGCCTTGAAGGTTAACATTGGTGCTCAGCTCAACTCAACAAGCCCTAAACGGAAAATATTTACTCCGACATATCAAGATTTTTGAATAAGGAGGCAGATGCGTCCTAAACTGAAAAAACTTGATGCACCCTAGAGTAATCAAAAATTGACATAAGACGAGAATCAACAGAGAATGTCTGGGCATGACTTGACCAAAATGTCGAAGTTTGATATTATTATAGTTTGGTATCATGTCTATTAAAAAGTCCAATTAAAATCTAGGATACAACCAGTTTGAGCATTCATTCATTAAGCCGCGTGTCAGTTTGTCAAATGATTAAAATATTGATCGACATTAGCAAGGCATAAATCAAGTAATACAGATTCACCCCGTCATCCGCCTTACCATACACCAACCACCTAATGCAAACACACTTTGATAGCCTGTACTGAAAGCTGTTGACTGATTTCGGAAACAATCAATCATTATTCAAAATCACGATAACTATATTCGTTTAAATTAACAAACATCTAATATTAATAGGCAATCATACATCATTCTCCACATAATAGCACAAAGCTACACATAATGGAGCATTATGCCAGGAAGAGATCTCCATAACTTATCATGTAAATTTGGAACAGAACGGAGAAACTATACTTACCCGACGTTGGGAAATAAATACCACTGTGTTAATCAGGAAGAAAAAAATGGTAACATGATACTACCTTGACTAGTACATCATTTACATGTAGGACTTTTTTTTTTTTTTTTTTTTTTGTCAAATATCATATACATATAGATGAAGATCATGATCTCAATTTCTTTTGTGATTGATCCGATTCCTCTCTGTTGCTTCCATCACTAGCATGCCTTATTTTCAGATCTCGCAGAACTGGAACCTCCACTTCCTGTCACCAATTGAGGCCAACTCGGTAAGCAAATGTAACTTGTTCAACCTATGTATCCTTTTACTTGTAACGGGAAAAAAACTATCTTCCAATTTAAATGAATGAAAGTCAAACTGATGTTCGGAAGTGGAATGAAGTAGCTTACCTTAGAGGCGGATATTCCTGGAAGTAGACTTGGATTAGCTCGCTTTCCAAGATTGATCTGAATTGAAATGCTAGCCTCGGTCAAATCCACCCCCGAATTTTGTAGTGCCTCTGTTAATGTCGTCAATAGCCTGGAAGAGAGAAACTAAACCTTAGTATGGTTTATATACATTTGTGATTTGGTGAAATTTTAGTTAAACTCCGTACTACATATCCACTTAGGGCACGATAGTGGCATGGCAGCCAAAGTGAGAAACTAACAAAAATCTCAGCTCAACAAAGTTAAAGAATATGTCAAAAATTAGGGCATGATAGTGGCATGGAGCACCAATGTGGAGTTTTAAATTAAAGTGGAGTTTTGCAGTACGTAGTTACGTACCCATGAGAATAAGCACTTGAGATGCTAATAGTGCCCCCTTCAATCGTATGTTCCTCATGTTGATCATCACTTTGAATGGCACAAGGGACTGGGAGAGCATCGGAAACTGGTCTTTGAGAAGGATTGGCATCATCTCCTTCAATTCGAACAGTATTTGGTTCATGATTGTGGAAACTTGTAGGCATTGATGCTGCCTTTTCAACTAATTCTGGCTGCTGATCCAAATTTCTATAAGCATAATGCGCAGAATCTATTTCTACAGCGTTCTGTAAATTGGCTACCAAACTTGGATTTAAGTTAAAACTCTTGTCATCCAAATTACCCAAAAATGATGATGCGGAACCAGAACCATTTTTCGCTGACTGAGGATGGCCAAGATAGCTTTGAACTCGCCAGTGATTATGTCTCTGCTTCAATATTAAACTTTCCATACATTAGCTAGAAAGAATCTATGAATTTATTCTAATCCTACATTCCTAACTCTTGATGTTGTAGGCAAAAACCAAACATCAGGCAAGTAAAGCACAATCAAACAAGGATTAACAACATTGCCAGGTAACCGTAGTGCAACAGAATCTCCGTCAATGGCAGTGTGTGTGTGTGTGTGTGTGTGTGTAGGGGGG
>JAOWBH010110560.1:0-22943 GCA_028566215.1 Silene coronaria | reverse complement strand
CTCGATCGAGTGCTCGACTTTCAGAATGTAACAGAATCTACAGCATAAATACACTCGATCGAGCTACTAAAGTACTCGACCGAGTCCGGCACACTCGACCGAGTCCCTACAATACTTGATAGAGTATTCTAACTCCAGAATACACCCCCAAAATGACAGACTACTATACTCGATTGAGTCACTCGACACTCGATTGAGTCACTCGACCGAGTGCGCGCCACTCGATCGAGTACCCACATTACTCGGTCGAGTGCTTCGATTCCAGAACCTGGCAAAAACTATTATGAAAACCCACTCAGTCGATTGCCATAGGCACTCAGTCGAGTTCTCTACACCACTTGGTCGAGTCATGCAACATACTCTTCATATCTTCAAATTTCGATGCAAGCTATAAGTATACGCGATAAAACTCAATGCGCAGCACATAACGTATACCATCATACAACTATCATACTCCCATTGTGTAACATCACATAACAACATGCTACCAGCATCAAGTGCATCAACCAAGTATATATCCGCCAACATCACGCAACATACGAACATTTAATGCAATATTAAGCAATAATAAACACAATCATCTTAGCCCTCCTACACCTACCCAAGTGATCACCTAGAAATTGTAAGGGCAATAGTGCGATCATTGGGACGTCTCCCAGATCTTTGCTGTAGCTCCTAACAATCCCTACCCGAGTTAATTTTATTAGACACCCAAAGATTATTAGGTTCATTGGTTTTAGGTTCCAAAATCGTCGCTCTGATACCACTTTGTAACACCCCCACTTACTAAGGAGCCATTAGCAAGGCCTTCCCTAGCAACCAAGGGTTCCACAGCCTCGGTTACCCAAAGTATTGTATATCGAAAGAGACCATAATAGAACAATTATTATAAAATCACGAGTTTAACGATTACAATATCTAAAATCCAAGTACCAAAGACAATCAATCAAATCAAAATGACAACAGCGGAAATCAAAATGTATATCAACTAAAACTCAACGGAAGTTATCTGTGGTACAGCTAGGTGGTCCTCATCCTTGTCACATGCGAAGCATCAAGCACAAACACCTGCTAAAGGCACTGCTCACCATTCGACGACAATATCGAATGGTTCACAAAAGGACAAAACGAACAACAACAAAGCCAACCAAGTCAGTACTGCATAACATTAAACAATAGCCACAACATAAACAAATGCATCAACATCATCACCACCATCTCCAATACCAACTCCAAAATCAAACACAATGGATTACCCATCGCAACAGGTTATCCGCGCCGCCAGTGGGGGGACCGCAGTCAATCCCAACATAAGCCCCGCTCGACGCAACGAGCGAACCCAATTCTTTAATGTGCACATCCCCCTTGTGATGGGAGTCACAAGGGGTGAATCATGGGGGTGTGAGCCATCTCCCAACGGCTTCACAATCAACATCACTAACTCCACCAACAACCACATCCATCATCAACATCACAATGCCAATCATCATCATCATCACAACGCAATAATACAACAATCGTAACAAAACAATATGACAATAACTGAGTAGGCAAACCTTACGTCTAAAGCAATCCGCAACAAATCACAAGGAAAAGCTAAAAAATTGCTCCTCTACGAAATCGTCACCTATAATAATCATATAATTGCTATTACTTACACCATACTACAAATACGACAAATCTCTAATCCAAATTGATATAGGGTTTATAAATAAATCAGTAGAAGTGAACTTACGATACGATCGACGCTCGAACAACGGAATTCCAACACTGAAAACTAATTCTTGCTTACGAGATGATTAGAGGGATTAAGAAGAGGTTTATGAAATGTTTTAGGGTATAGAAATGATAAACTGCCGACTGATCTTATTTATAATACCTACTTAGACACTTTAATCAAACCGCTCGGATTCCGCTAATTAAACCGCCTCTCGATCGAGTATAGACGACACTCGACCGAGTGCAGTCCACTCGATTGAGTACCTCGAGTACTCGGCCGAGTGCACCAACTCCACTAGCCAACCAGTACTACCTGACACACTACTCAGTCGAGTACACTCTACTCGACCGAGTGCACACACCACTCGACTGAGTGTACTCCACTCGATCGAGTGTACAGGTACAGAAATACGGAGTATTACACTTCATTTGCATCTCAACCAATGTCAATTCGTCCATCCAGTTCTTCACAATCATTTATGAGAAGGGTTCCAAGGTTTTTTTATATATGGAAAACATTTAGGGGGCGTTTGGTTAGGGAAAGGGAAAGGAAATCAGAAAGGGTAAGAGGGGGAACGGTAAGGGATTACCTAAAACTTAACTTGTTGTTTGGTTACATAAAGAAAGGAATAATGGTCCACCCACTCACATTTCTATCACTAACACACACCACCACATAGCAACCACTTATCTACTAAGAAATGGTTGCAGCCACCGTCTCCCTACCCCAATGTGGTGGTTTGGTGGCGGTGGTGTTGTGGTTGTGGATGGTGTGGTGGTGGATGGTGTGGTGGTTGTGGTTGTGGTGGTAGAGGCGTCCTGGTGGTGGCGGCGGCATCGTGGTGGTTGTGGTGGCTGGTGGTGGTGGCGTCATGGTGGTGGCTTGGTGACGGTGGCGTCGTGGTGGTGTTGGTGCTTTGGTTGTGGGTGGCGTCGTGGTGGTGATAGTGGTGGCGTCATGGTGGTGGCTTGGTGTCGCTGTTGGTGTGGTGTTGGTGATGGATGGTGTGGTGATTATGGTGGTGGTGGCATCATGGTGGTGGCTTGGTGGCGGTGGCGTCGTGGTGCTTTGGTGGTGGATGATGTGGTGGCGATGGTGGTGGTGGCGTCGTAGTGGTGATGATGGTGGCGTCATGGTGGTGGCTTGGTGGCGGTGTTTGTGTGCTGGTGGTGGTGCTTTGGTGGTTGATGGTGTGGTGGTTGTGGTGGTGGTGGCGTCATGGTGGTGGCTTGGTGGCGGTGGCATCATGGTGGAGGTGGTGCTTTGGTGGTGGATAGTGTGGTGGCTGTGGTGGTGGCGGCGTCATGGTGGTCGTGGCGTGGTGGTGGTGGTGGTGCTTTGGTGGTGGGTGGTGTGGTGGTTGTGGTGGTGGTGGCGTCATGGCGGTGGCTTGGTGGCCGTGGCATCGTAGTGGTGGTGGTGGTGCTTTGGTGGTGGGTGGTGTGGTGGTAGTCGCATGTGTGGTGGTAGGTGAATAAGGTGGTTGGAGGGTAACAAGGGTAATGAAATCTCATACCTTGGGGGGTGAGGGGTAAGGAAGTAGAAGGATTTTGGGGTAAGGAAGGGAATTTCATTCTCTTTGTTTGTGTCAAACAAACACGAAATCAATAACTTTATTTCGCTTTTCCTTTCTTATAGACCCCCAACCAAACGTCCCCTAAATGTGAATGAGTCAATTCAAATTAATTGGTGTGGTCAATTTTAAGATTTGTTTCTAATTGACACATTACCAACCTAATAAACATCACCCATTAGAAAATAGAAATTACAGGTCTTAAACATTCGTTGAAAAATCAATCAAATCTTTAAAAAAAAAAAATCTAAACTCTGTCCATCTGAGCTCAACGTCCTAAAGATCAGTGTGAGTGGCTGACTGTTAGCTGCATCAAAAATCTCATATATTCTCGCAATTTAAACTGGAAACCCAGAACGTGACCCCTTTTCAATTTCTGGAGTATTGTTCAAGTAATATGGTTTTGGGGAAATCTAATTCACATTTTTACCCACTAATTCAATAAAGCAACTGGGTAATGGAGACTTTCCTCCATGGATTTCTCTTGCCTTTGCTTCTATTGTCAGGTATTTCTTTACTTTGTGTTAATTTATGAACGAGATTAATGATTGTTATTTTGGTACTAATTATTGTGAATTTGTGATTCGGGTTCGATATTTCGAGTTTAGATATGGTATGTTGAACTGCAGCAAGGAGGGGTTAGTTTTAGTATGGGGTTTGCCAGGGATGAGGTTTCGGAGGTCGAATTATTCGGAGTTGTAACCCTACGTAGTTGAGTTTATTTGTTTGAAACTTTAGTTTCCAATGCCAATATGAAATGATTCACTAGGTTTGCTTGCTGGTAAATGCTGCCTCCTATGCCCTCCGTCCCGCTAATTTGTTAACCTTTGATTTTGGCACAAAGACCAAGGTAAGTAGAGGGTACCATTTGTAGATATTGCTATAGACTGATAAGTAGACAAGGAAGCTTATCGGTGATCAAATTATACATGAAAAAATTCGTAAAATAGAAAGGTAAACAAATGAATGAGACACCTTAAAATGGAATAGGTGAACAAATGACCAGGACGGAGAGAGTAATTAGTATTGGATTGGTTTGAGTTATCTAGAGTTGTAGCTCTACCTAATCGATATTATTGGGCAATGGTAAAATGAGATGATTCACTAAGTTTGCTGTTAAATGCGGCCTAGTTGATATATCAAGATGGTTTTCATCTTAATGTTAAAAAACACCCTGTGCATTTTGTGTTTCATAGATTCTGTTATCGCTGGCAAAGCCACTAGTGAAGATAATCTTTCTAATACCATCAAAGTTTTGCATTTGAAAATTAAGATCTTGATAATTACAATCTCGAAGTATCATGAAAAATCATCTACAAAAACAAGAAAAGGGAAGTGTCGATCCTAATCATAATATCAAGTCTTAGTTTTGGTCACGGTTGCTGTATTGGTCGTCGTGGCCTAATCTCGCTAAATGCAGTCGATATCGCCTCAAACTGCGTTAAAAGGCGGTAACCTCCAAAACCTTGATAACTCGGCCATGTATCGAATCGCGACCAATATTTAAAACCATGATCCTAAAAAAGCACCCGACTCCAACGATACAACTACTTTAAAATAAGAAATTTGAACCTTGTGATAAAGCAAAAAATGATCAATGAATTCTTCCTTGTCATCGCACAATCAACTCATTTATTGATAGAAGGACGTTAATAGATTAATAGGTATGAGTATTCTCCAATCTTGATAATTAATCTGAGTCTTAGAAACTAAAATTCCGAAAGATAATGAAATATGGTTCAATTAGCATTCTTATTGGTGAACAAAACAGTGTAAGTTTCTTTGTTATTTCTTGTTAGTATAGTTGAAAGAGAATTTCAAGTCCATGAATGAGAAGCAGTGACTAGTGAGTGGTCTTAGAGCATAATGAATGATGCATAAATGGAAACCGTTGCTATAAGGTTTACTAGATAGTCACTTGATACCTCTAAACTCTGATCCTTTGAATTAAGGATACATCCCGTATTCTTGTTCTCTGTTTGTAATACCTTCAACTGTGGTTTACGTAAATTCTTCTACATTTGGCAAAAAAAAAAACAAGAGTCTGCATATTGGAAGCTTTTTAGCAGTTCTCATTTTCCTCTTCACAACAAGCTTGCCATCCCTGAATAATGTTTATGACCATGACATGATATATTAAATATTGGCTCTTGCGTAAAGGATTCTCTTAACTTTTCGCGCCGACATATTCCAATTTATGAAGAGTTGCCAAAAATAGTCGATATTAGGCCAGTACGACTAACATCTGACCCATATGGCCAATATTTGACCGACACAACCGATATTTGATCGATTGGCCACAAGTCTAGTAAAGCTGATACAAGACTGATACAGCTTGTATGACCGATATTAAAGCAAACTGTGATAAACTGTGACATTGGTATATCACACTTCCACTGGTGAACTTTTTAAACTGATAAAAATGATGCTTAAGTCAAATTAATGGAAAATCTATCCCTTTTGGGGGTTTAGGCAACTTTAACTATTAGGGGACTGTACTTGCATGTGGTTTGTACTTCTCAAGTCTTGTAAATGCAGTACAATCAATGTTGGTAAGCTGGGTATCCTACTTTGGATCTATGAAGTGGTTAAGATAGACTCGGTAGGATCATAAAATCTTACATACTGTTCTAAAAGTAGCTACAAGCCTACAATGTTAGAATTTGGTAAAAAATGTTGTTTGAAGAACAAAACTCGATTGTATCAATCAGTCACCAATAAGCTGTCACTAAATTTTATTTTTTGATATTTTAATATGAACGTCTCCATTAATTCTATATGTTTTAACACGAGAAGTCACTCAATAAGATGTTCTTTTTCCTATGATATGAAAAGTAACTTTTACAATAATTATAAAAAGATAGATACAATTAGGTTGTGATTCTACATTCGTAACTTTTAAGCGGATATAATAGTAAGATCTTACCTAGGATTGGGATTGGTCACCTTTTCAGGGATCACAATGATTGGGTTTTTGACAACTCTCTATATTAACTAATGACCGAGAGATGTAGTTCAATAATTTTCATATTATGAGGCGTGGATTGTTTGATGCATCATGCTAATGTGCCCTGGTATATGAAATTATGAATAGCTTGGGGCTCTGAATGGAAGATATGAAGTTCATAGTGGCTTTTTTTTAACAAGATTTAATGCTTATTAGAGAATCAATAATAGATAAGATAAGAAAGTAGTGGGGGTAGGTACCGTGCTCCTTACAAAGACAACAGCCATATTACCCTAACATTACCACAGTGCGCTGAGGGCTCCCGCGAATAGCGAGGGAACAAAGGTTGGAGGAGTACCCTTATGTTTACAACAACAGAGACTATTTCAGAATGATCCAAAATGAATATTGTGTCAATAATTGCATCAAATGACTCCTAAACATAATTGAAAGAATCACAGTCAATTTATTTTGTCATTTTACTTTAGTCCATCACATTCTAGAACAAAAGAATACAGAATCTTTATTGTGTGCTTATGAATGGAAATAAGTAACCATTCTTATTTTAAACATTTTGAAGCTGAGGAACTCACTTACTTATGGAGAGTGATACACAGAGAACTTAGTTTCCTTTCATCTTCATGGATGCCATTTATAAGCCAATGCATATTGTGATTGCTCCTCCAGTTTAACTATATCTGTACTACGTATAAATTGGCAGAATTTTTGCTGCTTATGCTATTTCTGTGGGTAGGTTGATATTTTCTGTGGTGGTTCTTCTTTTCTTTTCTTTTATTTACATTGGGTTTCTAATCCTAATTAATTGTATCTCTTTATGGTTACTGGTTTCCACATATTTACTTCTGGTTCTTTATCCTGGTCTTGATGTACATACATTGAAAGTTTGAAACAATTATAATTTTGGCATTCATATTCCTTCTTGAAGTTTCCTTTTACCTTGCAGCTTCTTTACTTGATTGGAGTTTGATATCTCTTGTTGATCTGATAGCATTTCTTGCCATTCAGTTCACTGTGACGAGAAGAGGTGAGTTCTATTCACCTTTTCTTGTTATTGAGTTCTCTTCACTCCTGAAAAAAGAAAAATCTCGAAGTACTCTTGAGATTCTACTTACAATTCTTGGTGGTACAATGCAGATTTTCATTTGCGGAAAATTATTTTATTCTTATGGAGCTTAAGTATATTCTCTTTGCTTGTTGCCCTTGTGCAAGCAATTATTGTTATTGTATTGGCTATCAAGAGTGGTGACTGGAGTTTGATGTACTCATCATGGATGAAGCTAGTTGGATTCTTTAGGTTCGAAATTATGTCTTAAAAACTCTTTATGCCCAAACATTCCCGTTCACGGAATCTGCTGAATATATTGCTATTTGCAGATTCGAGTCATGGAGATCTCCAACTGCAATTTTTTCATTGGTCTTACAATTATTGGTGGGCTTGGTTTGTTTGGCTGTGTTATATCAGCACAAATTAGGTCTTCTTTGGCGAATTTCATATTCAGGGAGGTTCTCGTCCATGTTTTTGCAGTTAGGTACCCATGCTGCTTGTAATCTTTGGTTCTTTCAAGTTCTACTGTTATCGTTACCACAACTTTATTATACATTCTACATCTTATCCTAGTTCTCTCTGTTATTGCTATCATTACCATAAAGCATATAAAGAGGTTCCTGCTCAAAGCAAGGTAAGAGAAGAGGCCGAAAACAAAATGAGTACCCCTATTTTAAGAAAAAAGAACCCTGAGGGTTTCATGACGACTTTGCGAGTCACTTTGATGAAGTCTATTGTATTCCACAGCCAAAAGAATAAAAATATCCATGGCCCTATCGAAGTAGGTAGATATACGACTCATCTTTACTGAAAATTTATTCAAATTTCAATCTAGAAGTTTATGGATATAATGATACTTATAAAATGACATATGACGGGGTGATCTCTTTAGCTAACTATTTCCCCACACTTTATCTATCTTCTTTTATGGTACATGAATACTAGGTTCATACTTCAAGGTTGTCTCCTGCTTCTTGTTGCCCGCTATTCAATTGGTTGTTGGGATCAGTCATCCATCTTGGGTATCCCTGCCTTTTTTCATATGTAGCTGTGTTGGACTTGTGGATTGGTCTTTGACGAGCAATTTTTCAGGGTTGTTCAGGTAGTTCCTATTAATGCTTTCTTTCTGGCATGTCTGGTCTATTTGTCATTGCTACACACTTACATGAAGGGTTTGTGTTTGGTCAATCAATTGGTTTATCCTAGTCTTTTTTAAATATTGAAGGTGGTGGCGGCCTCTTCAACTATATGCTGGTGTCAATATTCTCTTGCTTTATGCGTATCAGCTTCCTGTAGAAGTTCCGACAGTCATTCAGCCGATTGCTAAATTTGTTGGTCTCTACACGATATCTGCTAAATCTGGGTGGCTGGAACTATGCTCTGGTCTTTCTCTCATTACCTTCTACACACTTGTATGTATCTACATGTATATCATTCTAGTGAGACATACTGACATTTGCATTACTGAGAGAAATAGTAGGAATTCCTATCATGAGGATCATGCTATTAAATCTCGGTCTGAGAATAGATATCATTGCTTGTCGAAACCTGATATCTGTCATTGCGTTAGAAACGTGGCAGATACTGCCTCAAAGTGTGGCCACGATAACCATCTAGTCCTTGATAACTCTGTCGCTATGCGGTGTCGCTGCTGATATGAGCAACTACGCATTAAGTACCATGATAGCAATTTTTTTTTTTTTTTTTTTGCTTTTTTGAAAATTCTATCCTGGAACCCTCAGATTGACATGCTCCTTCACCCCTTGAAAAAGATGGAAATAGGATATGCAGTTTTGGAATGTGAAGGTGGTTAGTGCCTTTGTGACACTTAACTTGGGCGAAACCGCAGTGCATTAACTCATCCAAGTCCAATTTTTTACACCCTGATAGCTTATTGCCTTTGCTTCCAATTGAACCCAAATGTACACAAATAATATATTTTCTTGGTGTCATAATCCATAATTCCCTACTAACTTTATTCAGACATCATCCCATTGTTACTGCAAGATTATACTGAGATTTCTCGTTGACTGGTGATTTTGTTAAATTTCTATTATTCTTTCTATTTACGAGCTCCTATTATTTATCCACACGGGAGTGTTCCACATTCAGAAAATGAGGGAGTTCACTACTTTATAGACCAAAGGAGTAACTCCTCCCATCACCTAATGAATTTAGGAACTTAGGATGAAACCTTCCTAGGCTTATGAGGTGGGCTCTCTCTCCTCCTAATGGGTGTGGCCAGACCCCTTTCCATAAGTTAATCCAGTGCGTTCTCATGGTTTTGCACTGGGGCTTTAAGGGACCTCACATGTGAGGAGGAGTGTTCAAAGCTTTATAAACCAAATTGTTACTCCTACCACCAATTGGTTTTAGGATGGTTCCTTCTTGGGCTTATGAAGTTGGCTCTCTCTCCTCCTTATGGATGTGGCCTAGACTCTTTCCAGAAGTTTAAGACTTCCAGTTGAACTTAAAAAATTGTGTGACCTCAAGTTTAAACTTTTGTTAAATTAGTTATATGTTATTGCTTCGTCTTGTCACACAGCTTTCATTCATCAGAAAGGATTTAGAGGAAATGGAGTTCATGATGACCGGGAGGGCTAATGACTTGACTGAGCAGCTTCTTCCTGCGAGGCGTTCATTTTTTGTTCGACAGTCAAGGTCTTTACTTGTGTGCATTTATTATAATTACAGTCTGTGGAGCAGTTTGTCTCAGTGCTGACAATGTTATATACCAATATGGATCCTCTCCATTACCTCCCCTCTCCATTACTTTTAAACGGCTTCTTGTTTTTTTTTTTCCTTTTCTTTTTGAGCACATATCGTTATGTTATTTTCACTTTTATATCATGTCTTGACTTAAAGGTATTGCTCTACTAACAATTCTTATTATTTTGAAAGTCTCATCCTTTATTCAGATATGTAATAGTTCTCTTAATCTGCTCGCCGTCAAAGTTCTCTGGACATAATTATGAATGAGAGCTTGCTTGGAATGGGAATAATTTTTACTAGGGTAATGAATGTTAAAATAAAAGAAAGGTCATCCTTTTGTGCACAAAACATCATTTACAGAAAGAGATCTTTATCAACAAAGACAATGCATTTCGTGTAAATGAGCGTTATTGTGTGCTTCTCTGCAATATGCTCTCCTTTTTTCAGTGCCCTTACACCTTTTAAGATGAGGTCTTTCCTTTCTGTTAAAGAGAGAACGCCAGGAAAGCTTACAAAAATGTTCGCAGTTGTGTTAAAAGAGAGGAGAGTGAATAGTTCGAACTTTCCAAATTTTAAGCAATATAGTTTTGTTCTATTCCATGTAAAGCCTAAAACTGAAGTTTATTTACAAGGCCATGATGCACAACAAGCAGTTCTTATATATCTTATTGACCTCCAGGGATCCAACAATTCTAATAAAACCGCAGTTCATTATAGATTATATTCACTTTAATAGTTCATTCTGTGCACAAGCTCACCCTAATACCATGAAAGATACACACACTAAAACCTTAAGCTGCACATTCTGATGACGAGCTTTAGTAATGTTGCTCTTCTATAAGTTTTGGCTTTTGAATAAGTATGGTATTTCCTTCTTATTTTGGCTAGCGCTTTGTTTGATATTTCGAATCGACTCATCCCCTACCCTAGAAAAATTTGGAATACTGAAAAACGAAATCATTCATAATGTCGTCGTGTGCGAGAGACTGCACTTCTTGTACTGTTAAGTAACAGTCCGTTGACGCGATTCTCGGACGCAATTTTCATTATCTATCATCCATGGACACAACCTCTTTCACGTTTTCGCTACTTTTATGTACGCATCCGACCTATGGGGCATTCTTTAAAGTCTTGTGTTAGAGACATTCTCTGGTATGATAACGTTTTTCATGTTTTTTCCCCTTTTTCGAGCATTTACAATAACTATATCTTTTTTAGGTCTGGAGAGAGACATACAAATTTTTTGGTTAAAGGAGCAGTTTTCCGGATATTCACCATCAATTTTTTCACTTATGGCTTCCCGGTAACTCTCTTGAACTACATTCTATATCTCACTTTTACCAGAAGCCCTTCTAACTGATATAATGATGAGGTGCTGGAATGATCATCGTGTTAGGAAAATTTTTTCTTGCATGTATATCCTCAATGGACTCTTAACTACATTGTATATTGAAGTTTATGGTTTTTGATTTAGGTATTTTATGCTTTTATGAGCAATGGATTCCTTTAAGGAATGTTTGGTGTTGATTGATTTGTTGATATAGTGTACTGAATCTTAGATTTTTTTTAGTTTCGTTTTTGGTTTTCTGAATATCTTTAGTTTGAACTTGGCAGATATCTTTGTTTGCTCTATGCTTCTGGAGCTTCCATTTTGCCAGCATATGCGCGTTTGGATTGCTAGCATATGTTGGCTATGTTGTATATGCATTCCCGTCATTGTTCCGTTTGCACCAGTTAAATGGCTTGCTGCTCGTCTTTATACTCTTGTGGGCTGTATGCACTTATATCTTCAATATTGCATTTCTGTATGTCAATTGGGAGCTTGAAAAGGTAATCCTCTATAACCTATTCTGATGCAGTTATAAAGTTTCTTTGCATTCCTGGTAATTTATTCTTGCCCTCGAGTGTACAGGATATGGAAATATGGGAACTTATTGGCTTGTGGCGTTATTCAGTTCCAGGATATTTCTTGCTTGCTCAATTTGGTTTAGGAGTTTTGGTTGCTGTTGGTAATCTTGTGAACGATTCTGTGTTTACCTACAACTCCAGTGACAATGATCATATTCAAAATGACGATGGTGCCATAGAAGGTAAATTGATAAAACGACTTATTGTTCGTCAACTTTCATATGTTATGCGCTTATGCTAAATGACCTTGTTCCATGTCCAGATATTTTTTTGTGAATGAATTCTCCTAATTCCTAATATACAATCCGTCTTGAGGAAGTGTCCATGCTGAAATGCTTTTGTAGATCTTGTTTTTCCCTTTCCATGTTTGTGTGTGTTGCTTGATAAAGGATCTCATTTAATTGTACCCAGAGTGAACTCAAACTCTCACATCAGTCATTGTTATCAAAGTCTAGGCCAATTGCTACCATGTCATTTCCATTTGTCTTTTACGTTTATTTTGAGAGACAGACTTGGGGTCATTGGGCGAGACAATTTTATCTGTCTATGATTCGACCATGTTAGTCTCTAAAGTCAGTGTACTAGCTTTTATTATACGTGGTGAGCTTATATGATTTTACAAATACTCGAATCTTTGAAAACTCAACATTATACCATAAGCTCTCACACTAAAACCTTACAACTTTGACTGACAATAGACACTGATAAGATCATATCCCTATAATGCTTCCTTTTTAGACAGCTGACAAAGATCCCATGCTGCTTTCTTCCATCCAAAATTCACGTCTTTCCTGGAAAAAAAGGGTCAATTTCGCTAATGTGAACTCCAGAACTGAACTAGTGCCTTCTCAAATATTCAGCCTGCCAGACACCACCAGCTTTTCAATCCCATTTTGCATAAACTTATCCTTTTTAAGGCCAATGCTTCAGTCTATATGGCAATGTCAGTGAAGAGTAAACTGCCGTCAGTCAAATGAGTTGGCATCTACTTCTTGGAAAAGGATAATTGGTGGCTCACAGTTGCCGCAGACGCTTATCACACACAAACCCTTATAAGTCGGATCATTTTGTTGCCTAACACTGACTTAGAAAAATAAATTGTACCAACTCACCTATTTTATTTCAATGCTGACAACTCTGAGTCTTAATTTTATATAAAAAATATGTTATCGGCAGACAACTTCTTAAAATGAAGAACATTGCTGATTCGAATTTTGAAATGTAGTTCCAAACAATTCTTCATCCTGTGTGGGTGTAAAGGAAAATGAAGAAAAAAGAGCAGGGAACTGTGTTCCCCAAAACAAAATGTTTCTTCTTTCTTAAAATAGGCGTAAGCTCTTCCATATATTACTAAATGATTAGAGATGAAAATATGATTCATTCTTGGATCTGATGGCTCTACCGTAGTCCGTAGTTGATTGTTTCAGTTGTTAGTCAAAAAACATAGGGCATCCAAAATTATGTCACCATAACTATGGATGGGCTGTTTTGGTTTAACTAGATCCTGTACTACTCTTTGCTTGAAGTGTTTCTCTCCATTCATTCTTGTTCTACGATAATTATCAGAAGGCATCCAAAATCTCGATGAACCCTAAATATGTTGCATCTTCAGTTACAGAGGAGACCAAGGTGCTGGCTGTTGCTACAATTGCTTGGGGATTGAGAAAATGTTCCCGAGCAATCATGTTAGTGCTGATATTTCTCATAGCTATGAAACCAGGATTCGTTCATGCTGTCTACAGTAAGTAAATTGAATATTACGGTCTGCTTTTTGAGCGCCCTTTTAAAAGCTTTAACTTTTCATATCCCCCTCCTACGTCAGTAATATTCTTGGAGTGGAAGGTTCGACCATCTAATTTCACTTGAAAGTAATGTGCAAGAGTGACTGGTATTTAATTTGTTGCACTATTGCAGTGATATTTTTCTTGTTATATCTGTTGGGCCACAATATCAGCAAGAAGATGAGGCAGGCTTTGATACTTCTTTGCGAAGCCCATTTTGCATTGTCGTACATCCTTCATATAAATATAATATCCGAAAAGCTGGAACATTACGGCTCATTAACTCATGAAATTTTGACGCAACTAGGTATGTTTTATCCATCTTGCTTCAGTGTATTACTTGTTTATGAAGTTCTTATTTCCATTATACCACAATTTGTGTTTGAATGGACCTTGGTATGCCATCTTCTTATGTTTCTCTGACATGTTGTAGGTCTCCTTGATCGTGATAGTTCATGTGATTTCTCGGAAACAGCTCTTCTTGCGTGCTTCTGTGCTGTACACAATCATGGATTTGAAATGCTGTTTTCATTCTCAGCTGTTGTGCAGCATACACCTTGCCATCCAGTTGGATTCAGTGTGCTTAAGGCTGGATTGAACAAGTCAGTTTTGATGTCAGTTTATTCTTCTTCGTCCAGTGGAGACAATCGCAACGGACCATCTCAAGGTGTGATAATTCAAGTTCTTTGGCGCCCGTATTTATTTATTTTCCCTTGTTTGCTATCCGGAGTCTATTGTTAAAAAAATAGGGTTGGGCATAGATCTCCTTTTCTTGGTTGAATTGAAATGCAGCTCCACGAGTAGGCCTGCGCTACTATATCTCAATAAGTTCCGATTCTGGTTCCATGAAATAGTGCCACTTTCATACGATAAATGTGATGGTGATTCATATGCCAGAATCAGTAGAGAAATGAACTGATATGTGAGAAAGTAGCAATTACCTCTATTGAATAGAAGATGAGTGATAATCGCTCAAAGTGGTTTCGCCATATGAGACACACCGGTTAGAAAGCTTAAAAAGTGGTGAAGTGATAATGTTTCAACTTCTTTGAGGTAGGATACCTAAGAAAATATGGACCAACTGTGATCTTAAGGCAATATGGCCTGCTCGGGATTGAAGAAAATATGGCATTGGGTTAAATAATCAGGATGAAGGAAAGAGTTCATGTAGATAATGGGGGTTTGATTTTACTGTGTTATTTGATTCTTTTATTTTTCATTTTTTTTGTTTTCATTGTTTCTCTTCTTTTTCAATGTTATCTTTTCCAATGTTTTATGTCATGTTTTTCCCCTTTTAAATTCAAAATTTTAATTTTCTTTTGAAATATCTCTTCCCTCTCATTCCAATTTTTTTTTTCTTTTTCTTTTTTTTTCTACATCAAGGTAACCTCAAGAGACCTAAAGATTTGGAAATTTTCCTGTCAAGGACCTCAACTGTAAACTTATACATTTCAGTGCCTCAACCTCAAAACGGTTCACATTTTGTGGTTTAATACTCACTATTTGACTAAGAAACTTAAAAATTAACATTTGTTTTTTCCTTTTTAAAAAAAACTGATATACCTATCATAGTGGCATCGCTCTCACGTTTTTTGCATACTATGCCTCCAATTGTTCCTGAAAAATATACTTTCATATAAATTGCTTCCATCTCTCGTTATTTTTTATTTTTCAGTAATTAAGCCTGCCGTCAATCACTCAAATAAACACATTACCCATCAAAGACTTTCTCCCATAGACCATTTTCATCACATGTATAATCCATCAAGTTTAGGGTATCATTGTTTCTCTAATGAATTCCGGGGTTTGGTAAAATGCAAGTAGAGTAACTGGGGTGGGAGCATTACTATGACGAGGAACTAGTGTCAATGAGATACGTGATAATAGTAAATATTGTAACAGATATTTACTACAGTATTAGTGTAAATAATCATTACTAATTACTAACTAACAAATAAAGCAGAAGGAAAGGAGTCAGATGAAAGGAATTTTATTTTTCAATAAACCAAAGAAGTACTAGAGTGTGCAGAAGTGAGTAGGAAGAGGGAGAAAGATACAAAGAAAGAGATTTGTGTATTTGGGTTTAGAAGAAGTTAAACAAATTCAGTGGTTACTTTGCCAATTAATTAAAAAGTTAGCAGGGAAATTTTTTTTTTTTTTTTTGAGTTTGATTCCTTAACTATCTCTTATAGTTGAGGTCCTTTACTTGGGGTTATCTCTTTCTACATCGTTTGCTTTTCCTCCCATCACACTCTTTTCGGCATCACACTCTTTCTACATTGTCTGCCGTACGAGCTCACTCATCATTTTACTCTTATATTGTTCTACTTTTGCTTTGCAGAGAGAAGAATTTCATCGTATTTAAGTGCCGTAGGGCAGAAGTTTCTTGCATTGTACCGGTCATGGGGGACCTATATTGCTTATTTGACTATCCTTATAGCGGTGTACCTCGTTAGACCAAATTATATATCATTTGGTTATGTCTTCCTTTTACTATTTTGGATCATTGGAAGGCAACTTGTTGAACGTACAAAGACACGTCTATGGTTCCCATTGAAAGTCTATGCCATAGTGATGTTTGTCTTCATGTACAGCCTCAGCATCTTTCCAAGCTTTCAGGAATGGCTGTCACATATAGTTGATCTAAACCCTAATTTTGGGTTCAAACCTGAAGCTTCTTTGCTAGAAAATGTCTCAGAATCGCTGGCAATTTTGATTGTTATGCAGCTTTATAGCTATGAAAGGAGACAGAGCAAGTATAATGTACCGAATGAGACCAACTTGCTTCAGTCAGGGGTTTTTGGTTTTGTAAAAAGGTTTCTAATATGGCACAGTAATAAAGTTTTATTCGTGGCTTTATTCTATGCATCGATTTCTCCAATAAGTGCATTTGGGCTTTTGTATCTTCTTGGCAACATCATTTGTTCATTATTTCCTAAAACCTCTCGGATCCCATCAAAATCCTTTTTGGTTTATACGGGGTTTGTAGTAATGCTTCAGTATCTTTTCCAGATGTGGGGTCAGGTGGCAAAGATGTATCCTGGCCAAAAGCATGCTGAGGTGTCTCAATTCTTGGGTCTTAGAGTTTTTGAATCTGGGTTTTGGGGAATAGAATCAAGCTTGAGGGGAGAAGTCCTTGTTATTGCGGCATGTACGCTCCAATATAATGTTTTCCGTTGGTTGGATAGGATGCCAAGTACTAATCTATGCAAAGGTGAGTGGGACGAACCATGTCCATTATTTGTCTCGACAGAAGGAGATGTTACCTCTTCTAGTTATGATGAAGAAAACAAATCAGGGTTACATCCCACACTGTCTGATATACATAAGAGAACATCAAGCAACTCATGGCCATCAATCGCCACAGTCCGCTCCGAACATTTGGATCGGGGAAGGGAATCTAATAGTACCCACGATGAAAGGAGTTCATATGGACATTCTTGGGGAAGTATGAGGGAGAGTCAAAAGTGGAACAAAAGGAGAATTATGGGCTTAAGAAATGAAAGATTTGACATGCAGAAGACAACGTTGAAAGTTTACTTGATGTTTTGGATTGAAAATCTGTTCAATCTCTTTGGCCTGGAAATCAACATGATGGTCTTGCTTCTTGCTAGTTTCGCTTTCTTGAATATCATTTCGCTTCTCTATATTGGTTTGCTTGCTGCTTTTATACTTTTGGATAGGCATATTATTCGAAAGCTATGGTCCTTATTGGTTTTCCTGTTTGCTTGTGTCTTGGTTTTTGAGTACTTTGCTATCTGGAAGAACCAATTCTCTCTGAGCATCAGTTCACAGACTGACAGCAACCTTCGTTGCCACGACTGCTGGGAGAGCTCAAAGCTACACTTTCAGTATTGTGGATGGTGTTGGTTAGGTACGATTTTCTTTAATTTTCTACACAATCTTATTAACTGATGGTGATAATTCATGAATGTTTTGCTGATGCTATTCCTGATTTTTGCCTTTAATATTAACTGGATGTCTGGATTTACCAAGATGTATTTTGGGGGTTGAATTGTGGTTCTACTCTTATGAGCTCTTGAATTTCTATTTGAAATGTTGTATAGCAGCTTTGCAGTACCTCGATGTCTTCCCTATAAGGGCATCTTTTGGCTAGAAGTTTTGCGACAAAAAGTAAATAATTTATACAAATCGAAGTACAAGAACAAAGCCTAATCAGAAAATGATTTGTGATCTTCTAACATGAATCATCATTTGAAATCATTAATGGGAGATGGCCAAATAATGAAAAATTCAAGAGAAGGAAAGCTCAATAGTATAATGAAATAGAATAGACAAAAAAGATAACTGGGATGAGAATGACATGAAAAGAGAAAAAAATAAAAAACCCTAAGTATGAGAGGAAAGGAGTAATTTAAGTGGTAGAAATATCTACATGAAAGATAACAAATAATATATTCAAATCAAAGGAAAATAGCTTGACAAGAAAATAAATGGAGAAAGAATTAAAATAAGACCAGAGAAAGCTAAAAATTGACTGTCAACATGAATTTTCCTCCTCTCCATCTTCACAATGTACTAGGTAGTATTCCGCGCTTCGCGCGACCTGTTTTTAAATTTTATTATTATAATTGAAGAAAAATAATATAATTTATATATGACCTTTAATATTTTCTTATAAATAAAAATATAATTAAATTGTATCAAAGTAAATTTTTCTAGGTTTAACTTCAATATTTTAAAATAAAATAGATACAATTTTAATTAAAACTAATAAGTGATAATTAATTATGCATGATCAACGTTTTATAAATAAATTTGTGATTGATCAGATATCATGTTAATTAAAATAAAATTTATTCGAATTATGCGACAATCAACATTAAGTTCTCAAATTATAACATTTCACACTACGTTATGTTTCAAATCAATTAATATTTGTTCAAAATGATGTGAATATGATTTTATGTAATTTTTTTTTGTATATCGTGTGATATTTAGATATTAAATATACATGGTACAAATTCAACTTATTCAAATATTTTGGTTATCTCTTACAAGTGCTATGTGTCAAACATAGTTATAAAATTTTTGCACCTTTTGTTTTTTAAAACAACTATATATAATGACATATCTATAACACACATAATCAAAGTATCAATGATAACATCTAAAATTTAACTAAAAGTAATATTTATTTTGACGTATACATGACGTATACATGTTTAAATAAAGATATTAACGAAAAATGAAATGTGTTTTCTACTTTTTCTTATTGTTTATAATACTATATTACTTAATAGTCATTACTTTTGTTTTGATAATTATTCAAATGCACTCGCAATCACTCCATACATACTTATGCACATACTCATTATCACACTATTTACACCTCTTAAAATCTCATGTGTATCCAATTTGCCGCGATATTAATTTTATCATTCTCACCCGATTAAAACTTATCTTTTAGTTTTCTTTAATTAGGTTTTGTTTTTAATAAATACAATCTTCCAAATTTATTTTTCTTAATGGATTGAGTGTTCTATGTTTTATAACTTTCTTAAAATATTTTTTTACGTAAATGTAACACATTGTGAGACACTCACTTCAATCATCTCTACTCATTTGGAAGCATTTTTCTCAATGAACGTAATTATTTATATTTTAGATTTTTCTATCAAAGAATTTTTTGGGATAAATTTAGAATTAAAATCACCGTGATTATTTAATGTAATTTTGTAATAAAATTTATTAAATTATAATTAATATTTTGCTGAAATTTATACAACATTTATTATGTTCATATTAACTGATTAACTGTAATTAATGTTTGTCATTAAGTACGTATATGACACGCAGTATTACAATCTACCCCCCATAGGAACGAACTTTGTCCTCGAAATTCACACTCATACATGCATAAGACAACCCTCGTCCTCTTGCTCAAACACCAACTCAACTAAACTCTGCAGTATTGCCAAATACCATCAATACTAGCACCAACGCACTGCAAACTCAGTTTTACTCATCATACCGCAACTAATAAATCCAATACCAATACAACTCTCCAAGCAAGGACTACTACTAGCGCGAAATGTTACATAATGTTATAAGGAAGTGTGACAATGTTATAAGGAAGTGTGTTTCTGACGAGGATATAAAATCTATTCTTGAATTTTGTCATTCATTTGTGTGTGGGGGTCACTTCGGTCCCAAAAGGACAGCTTACAAAGTTTTAGAGTGTGGTTTTTTCCGGCCTTCATTAAATAAAGATGCGTATCATTTCATAAAAACTTGTGATCAATGTCAGAGGAGTGGCAATATATCTAAGAGAGATCAAATGCCTCTTACTTCTATATTTGTGGCTGATATTTTTGACGTTTGGGGTATTGATTTTATGGGACCATTTCCATCATCTTTTGGCAACACTCACATTCTTCTAGCTGTAGATTATGTTTCTAAATAGGTGGAGGTGAAGGCAACTAGAACGAATGATTCTAAGGTAGTAGCTGAATTTGTTAAAAGATCAAATATGTAATAGATTTGGTGTCCCTAGAGCCATCATTAGTGACAGAGGGACTCACTTTTGTAACCGTATTCTCGAGGCTTTATTTAGGAAATACCATGTTACTCATAAGGTTTCTATTGCCTACCACCCTCAAACTAATGGTCAAGCTGAGTTTTCTAATAGAGAAATAAAGTCTATCTTGGAGAAAGTAGTGAGCCCGAATAGAAAGGATTGGAGTAGTCGTTTAGGTGACGCTTTATGGGCCTATAGAACTGCTTATAAAACTCCGATTGGAATGTCTCCTTATCGTTTGGTATTTGGAAAAGCTTGTCACCTTCCGGTAGAATTAGAGCATAGAGCTTTTTGGGCGATAAGAAAGTGTAATTTTCAATATGAAAAATCAGCTTCTTATAGGAAATTGGAGATTCAAGAATTGAAGGAAATAAGGAACGATGCTTATGAGAATTCTAGGATAAACAAACAGAAAATAAAGGCTTATCATGATAAGATGTTATCTAGAAAAAGATTTAATGTTGGTGATAAAGTTCTTCTTTATAAATCTAGATTAAGATTGTTCCTTGGTAAATTAAGATCAAGGTGGAATAGTCCTTTTGAGGTTCTTAGTATTTGACCATGGGGCAGTAGAAATTAGAGGGTATAATTCCGGTATGATTATTAAAGTGAATGGACATAGATTAAAACCTTATTATGAAGGATTTGAGGCTAGTTGCATGGATATATTTGAATTGGAAGATCCTGAATATGAAAATTAAGACTCCACATTATGTCGAGCCACGAATTAAACTAAGGTGCTTCTTGGGAGGCAACCCAAGCTTATATTTTTACTGCTTTCATGTTTGTTAATTTTTCTTTGCTTAGTCGAGTCGGCTTAAGTGCCTCCCTGGGTTTCGTAACCTTCGTAGGGGGAATTTAATAGTGTCGGTTGCCAAAAAAAAAAGTTTAGCTAAAGAATAAAAATTGTTGCTGACAATACGATTATTTTTGCCGCTTCCATATTTCACGGATCTTGGTCAAGTGTTTACTTTTGTAGGAATCTGGATGTACGTGGCTGCTGGAATATTGGTGGACTGAAGGCATTATTATCACACTGCAAGATCTGATGTGGAGTCGTCGCACACAGCTACTCTAACCTTCAAGGGCCCTTTCATTCCTAACTTGAGCTACTAAAAGATTTTATAAGTTCGATGCACCTACTTGGGCATTATTGGCAGCACTAGAGACAACTAGTTGAGCGGGGCGGATCTGTTATTTGTTTAGGCTGAAGCAACATGAGATGATTGCCTATCAGTCTTTCACTTAAAATCCGCTAAGTGCCTTATTCCCTCTTATTTTTATTATATGCTATATTTTCAATCTTATCGAGGACGATGTCAAATTTAAGTGTGGGGAGGGGCAAGCTGTTAAGATGAGTACATTTGAAATATTGTGGAACTGTTGTGTGGTTGCTGGTGCAGGGTCGTGCTGTAACTTAGGTTATTGGTGCTGTATAGTGGAGTTGGACAATGGCCATTGATTTTTCTTGCGTATTTTAGGTTGTTACAAAATTGGACGTGTCTATTTTTAGGGGAGGTACTGCCCAAATTTTGTCAAAAGTTGAATGATTAAAAAGTAATTTCCTATATTTTTATTAGACTACCTAGAATAGGGAAGTCAACAATGGGCTCTAATCTAACATCTTTTCAAAACTTAAAATTAATTCCATTAACAAAAGTAGTAATAGAGAATTTTTATGAAGTCGTGTATACATGGATTTTCCCTCCCGATAGGACTTGGATAGATTAATTTTTGAACATATATATTTTATGTCTCTTTTAAATTTAAATTACAAGTAAACTATAAAGAATAACACTTATTTGGATACCTTTATTACACTTTTTGTTGACTCTAGAGCGTGGAACGTAAGCGGGTCTCAGTAATCAATCTACTTTCATAGGTGACTCCTAATTAGGGCTTCAAGTCATGATCTCAATTCCATTCGGTGACGGGATCCTTTGTTCGAAAGCTCGTTGGCAGTTGTTGGGGAGTAAAAAAGTTTGAAATGAAAAAAAAAACAGAAAAAAACAAACAAGAAACAGAAAAAAAAATGAGAAAAATGAAAAGAGAAAAAAGAATTGGATATTGCGGTGGTTTGTTTGGTTGCAAGTTCAGTGACACGTATATTTGAATGCTCGGGAGAACGGTCCTCGTGCTGAACTAGTACAAAAAATAGATTCCCTTTTCCTAAGACCTTAAATTGCCGAAATTCTCCTCTATGAGTCAATACACTTGCACTTGATCACAAAGGTCGTTAGACCGAGTGGGACGGATAAAAAGTTTATTTTAACTTAAATTTAGAAGCGATTTAAAATACCATATGTTGTCAATTTAATCGATTGTATATTTTTTAGTGGAGGTAAAGTTTGATAAACATTGCTTGCTAATCTAACTCCAAATGTTTTCGTTAACTTTACCACTTCCTAATAGAAAAAGAAAAAATTTGATATCTAAAAATTGTTTTAGTTTATCGTCAATTGTACATAATTCACTTGTCTAAAATCTTTGAGAGGTTAACCTTTTGTGTTAATTTTAGCTGATGTTTGTCATTGTCGAGGGCCACAATAATCTAAGTATGGGAGAATTCACTACGCCAAATATGCCCATCTATAACGACCGTAGCACAACGGTTTAATGCATATAATAACCGCATGTAGAACACCGTTGCCCAAATTTCGGTGGAAATATGGAGCGCGCTAATAATAATAATAAC
>JAOWBH010110559.1:0-34556 GCA_028566215.1 Silene coronaria | reverse complement strand
AAAGGTTGAACAAGCCTGCATTGTGGAGTCGCCACCAATTTTTGTGGAAAATTGGAACCGTTCGAATACTTCATGTCATGCCAAGATACAAAGTAGTGACATGAACACCAAGAATTTGTCACCCTTAGCATTCTATGTCTAGAATGACTCTCGTAAGCCCGTGAACACGGATGTTCACAGAGATTACAAGTAAGGGGTGAGGGTACGTATTAGGAAGCTCTTTAATCGAACACCTAATCCTGCACGTCTCGATAACGGTCTCTACTAATGATTGGGAACGTCGTTTATACTCGATATATTGTTGACTAAATGCATGTAATGCAACATCCAATAGATTAACATGTGAAATTATAATAACTACATCGGTGGATTAACAATTAAGAATTAGAAGTCGAGTTAGGAATTTACATTCTTTACATGTGAAATCTATACAAGATGAATAAAATATAAATAACAATGCACATGACGATTATATATCATATAAGTGCCAAAGACGGGATTTGGAAAGAATAAAAGAAAATAAAAGAAATAAATGGAATAAGGAAATAAAAGAAAAGGAAATAAAATAAATAAGGAAATAATGAAATTAGGAAACAATGAAATTAAAAGAAATAGATGAAATAAGGAAATTTAAGAAAATAAAAAAATTTAAGAAAATAAGGAAAGAGTGAGAAAATCAAATAAAATGACAAATAATGTGATAATAATAATAATAGTTGATTAGAGAAGTATATACAAAGCTACGTCAAAGCCAGAAAGAGTTCAGAGGCAGAAGCCAGCCTATAATGGGCACAGCAATGGATGCGTCCTCTGGAAGAGGCGCAGCACCCACTATGTCGGTTCTAGGATGGGTTCTGACTGTAAAAGTCAGACTCGGTTATTTAAGCTTGATTAATTATAAAGTTGATTTGTATTTATTAATGATATCATATGTGCAAAATAAATAAAATAAATAAAATAAAATAAATAAAATAAACAAGATAAATAAAAGATGGAAAGAATTGAATAAGATTCAAAATAAGATCGATTAATATTAATTAATAATTATCCTAAATTAAATCTAAAAGAAATAAATTTCGAATCTTTGGAAAATATAAATTAGAAAAAAGTTAAAAGAATTGATATTAAACCATCTAGTATTGATTACTTGAAATTTAAAATCAAAAGATTTGATTAAACGGATCTAAATCGTCTAATATGGAATTATTAGATATCTAAAATCTAATTAATCAAGTAAAAAATTTGAACCTTTGGAAAACATTGGAAAATAAAATAAATGAAGAAAACTGATCTTACTCAGATCTGGGAAGATCCTTGGATCAAAAAGGGAATTAGGCACGCAACCCAAGACGAAAAGAGAAGACAATTAGCAGATCATGCGACCTCAGAAGAGGCGCAGCAAATGCTGCGACCCTTCTAAAGGGCACATCTACTGATACAATTTCTCTAGACGCTGGTCAGGTCTGTTGCTTAATTCAGGTTTAAGCTTGATTTTTATAAAAGGTTTTGAATGTGTTTTGGCACTAATATGATGTACAAACGTAAACAAAATACAAAAATAATAAATACAAGATTAAAGTGGGATTTACACCCTCAGACTTACATGTTAACGAAGCGAGATTTAACAAAAACGTCAATTTAGTGGTAATTTGGCTCGATTTAATGTGTATGATGATGCCTTTGAATTAACAAAGAAAATTAAGTTGATATTGTTTAAGTCGGTGTGTAGTGGTCAAGTGGGTAGGTCATGCAAAACGTGACGGGTCTCGAAAGGATTCGAGCTAACGTGGTTGAGTAGATCAAGCACGTTGTTGTCAAAAGCAAGAGCACGTGGTCTAGAATGCAAAGAGAGAGAAGAGAAAGGGGCGGACACTCGCGTGAAGAATATGAGGTATGAGGATCTCTATTTATACTAATCACGAGGTGAGAGTTTAGGAAAGAAGATATGACGGAAATAAGGAAAGAAATAAGAGAGAAATACGCTGACTTTGATTTCCTGCTGTGAAATCCCCTGGGGAAGAGGCGCAGTAGTTGGTGCGTCCCTTTGAAGAGGTGCATCACCTATTGCGTCCTCTCTCGTGCGGTTTCCTGCCCAATTATCGTATTTTTAGCATAACTTTCTCTACAAGACTCGAATTTCGATGTTATCGATGACGTTGGAAAGCTAAAAGAAAGACCTAAAACTTTCACTGAAATAGCCCAGATCCAAAAAAAATCGTTATCATGTTGTAAAATGGGCCTAAACATCGGGTCGATTTATATACCTAAAATGAAATGCACATTTTGATTCCGGACTCCGAATTGACTCTAATTACGGCCAAAACGGCCGTATCGGCACGTAAATGACAATCAAGGAGTGGGCACGAGTATTTGAGCTACCACTTCACGTCGGTTTTACTAAATGTCATAAAATCGCACCATATGCAAAACATGCGGCCCAATCAACACTAGGTGTTTTGCGGGAGGTGCAGACCGAGGTGTCTACAAGTTGGCTTGTCATTGTTACTGTGACTGTGACCTGTTTCCTGTAATGTTGTGGCCTGGTTCTCAGCTTCTGCTGCAGCCTCCTTTGGTTGAACTGGGCTTGTCCTCAAGTCTGTAACCTCCTCATCTTCTGAATCTCCATAGTATGGACTTAACTCTCCCACATTGAAAGTTCAATGTACATCACCGTCACCAGGCAGATCTACTTTGTATGCATTTGGCCCTATTTTCTCAATGGCCTCAAATGGACCCTCAGCTCTTGGCATCGGTTTGTTCTTTCTCCTTACTGAAAATCTCTCATTTCTCAGATGGATCTAAACCAAATCCCATGGCACAATCTCTTTCTTTTTCAACGGACCTTGTATTGTTTCCTATATTCTCATTGGCCTTCTTAATTTGTCTCTTGATTGTTTCATGTAACTTTAACATTTGCTCAGCTCTTTTCTTGGCATCAATACTGATCTCTTTTCCTAGCACACTGGACAACTCTAAGGGCATGAGTGAATTAACCCCATAGGCCACCTCAAATGGATTGTGACCAGTTGCAATATATGGTGTTCTGTTGAATGCAAAATCAGCTTGTGACAGTTTAAAATCCTAATCTTTCAATGACTTGCTGACAATACATCTCAGTATTCTCCCAAATGTTTTGTTTGTGACCTCAGTTTGGCCATCTGTTTGGGGGTAGTAAGAAGTACTAAACAGTAGCTTAGTTTTTAACATCCTCCACAGGGTCTTCCTGAAATAACTCACAAATTTAATATCTCTGTCAGATATTATGGTCTTGGGCACCCATGTAGCCTCACAATCTCTTGCAGATACAGCTCAACAACACTAGCAACATCCTCGGTCTTCTTATATGCTACAAAGTGAGCCATTTTGCTAAATCTGTTAACAACCACGTTCACAGAATCCTTATCCCTTTGAGTCCTAGATAATGGAACAATGGAATCCATGCTCCCAAGGCTAGTTTTACACTGGCAGTAAAGTATATGGGTCAGCTAGGAATGAACTCTTGGCCTATTGGTACACTGAACATATTCTGATAACAACTTAAACATCTCACATCATTCTAGGCCAATAAAACTGGTCCTGTAATATCTCCAGTGACTTTTGGACCCCAAAGCGCCCCTTTAGGCCACCTGAGTGCACCTCCCTAATCAACGGATTCTTGTAAGAGCCCCTAGGTACACACAATTTGTTTCCATGTAATAGAAAACCATGTTCCAGTGTGTATTACATCCTCTGAGCCCTGTTCCCCTCAGTTTGAGCTATCCGTTCCTCATCAAATTTGGATCATCTTTGTACAATTCTTTCATGAACTCAAACCCTAAGATCTTAAGTTTCATGACTGTCAGTAATGAATGCCTCCCTGACAGTGCATCTGCAACAATGTTTTGTTTTCCCTCTTTATATTTACATGAGAAAGTAAATGATTATAACAACTTAACCCACTTAGCATGTCTGTAATTCAATTTGTGTTGGCTACTGATATATACTTCAATGCTTCATGGTCTAAGTGCAACACAAATGGCTTGGGCTTCAGATAGTGGCTCTAATGTATCAGGGTCATGAGAATAGCATAGAATTCCTTGTCATAAGTGGAGTAATTCAGCTTAGCCTCACTCAACTTCTCACTAAAATAGGCCACTAGCTTCTGACTCTAAATTAGGATAGCCTCAATGCCAACACCAATGGCATCCCATTCCACTTCAAACTATTGATCAATATCTGGTGATTTCAAAATTGGTGTCTCACACATTAACTTCTTAATCTTTTCAAATGACTATTGAGCCTCTGCAATCCATTTGAACTCCCTTTTCTTCATGCATTCAGTCACAGGGGCCACAACTGCACTGCAATTTTTAATGAATCTCCTATAAAAGGAGGGAAGACTATGAAATCCTCTAACTTTACTAATTGTTTTGGGAGTTGGCCAAGATTGAATTGCTGCAATCTTTTCTTGGTCAACTGAAATTCTTCTCCTTGAGACAATGCTAACTTGAACGAGAAGTTTGTGTGGAAGAGGAATAAAAAGAGGGACGTAATGACTAGAGGAGTGTCATTGGATGAGCGGAGGGCAGAGATTAATATGTTAAGAAGGCATCTAAATCGCATTAAACAGAAGTCTCTTGATTCTGACAATTCGCAATCTGAGGAGTATAAAACTGAAGAGGAAATTGAGTATCCAATTGATGAATCTCGAGTGTTTTCACCAAAGGCTATCACGAGTGAGGAAACTGAAGAAGCAATTGATCGTGATGTGGACAAGCTCATATTAGAGAAGCATCATTTGGCTGTATTGAAGCGAAAACAAAGACAGATAGAGGAGGATATGATGACTAGAGCTACCAAAGTTGTTGGAGCAGTCGACGAAGGTGATACACTAATGGGCCCCAGTGCTGATAGCTCTTGATTCTCCGGCGGTTTGGTGGCATGACACGTATCGCCCTAGGAAACCCATGTACTACAATCGGGTTCATACAGGGTATGAGTGGAATAAATATAACCGCAACCATTACGACTATGCATGATAACCATCCTCCAAAGATGGTTCAAGGGTACAAGTTCGAGATATTCTACCCCGATGTTGTTGATAAACAGTTGGCCCCCGCGTATGTTACTGAGAAAGACGGGTATAGTGACGAGACATGCATTATTAGATTCCATACTGGCCCTTCATATGAAGACATAGCTTTTTAAATTGTGAACCACGAATGGGAATACTCTTGTAAAAAAGGTTACAAATACACGCTCAGAAGTGGCGCATTGCACTTGTATTTTAACTTTATTCGGTATCATTACTGTAGGTGAAGGGTGTTTCTGGCCTTTCTACATACACCATAAGTTTTTTTTACGCCTAGAACTGGATGTATGCGAGTTGTACTTGTATCGAATCATTCTATTTAACGAATTTGTTAGATATCAACGAATTTGTGGCATCAATAATGTAGAAGTTGTAAATTTGAGTACTATAACATCATATAAGGTATTTCGTGCATATATCATTTCTCTAACGAGATAATGTTAATGCATTACGACTGTCTTGAACCTGCTCACAAGTGCTTATATCTTTGTTGAGAATTTAGACACCGAGAGGACATTTACTTTCAAAACGTTCGTCAATGTATGATGAGTCTGCTGAGGTACTGTATTACTGTAAGAACATATTCCATACAGATTGACTCATAACAAGAAAACAATGACAGAATAAAAGTTCAAGCTGCAACATTGAAAAAAACTGAGAAATTTCGACAGTCATAGGATTACATGTAATACAACAATAATATATACAGTAAAGTTGGGAATACTATATTATGAAAACAACAATGTTTCACTTGACTATCACTTCATAGAACTTGAACATTTTCTTTTATTTGTCTCTAATCTGTGCCAAAAGCTGATAATTGCTTTCAGGAATAGTCAGGCTCGTACTTATGAATCTTTTCGCAAAGAAATCGAAGTTACATACTAAGACGTAAAAATAATACTCCGTATAAGATATCTAAAATATGTATAGTTCTGTGATGCTGCAATACCAGCTTTTTCAAGAATAGATGAATTTCTTGATGTAACATGATGATGATATGTAAATAATGAATGAAACAGTAAATAAAAATGCATGATGATGAAAGAAATGGATTCCATATATTTGTTGTAATAAAACTCTGTACACAGCAGAAAAGAAAAGCAAGTATTCATATTGTTCTAGATAAGAAACCTAGAATGTACAAAAGAGTGTGAGCCTAGGGATTTATGTAAACAATCTTTGGGTCAGGAGCCATCGAATGAGTGAGTGGCTCATCTTTTCTTGTGTCCAAACTTGTGTGAGTTGTCATAGTAGATGTGTCTAACACCCCCGCGAGATGGAGCATGGTGATCTGGCAACATGCCCATATTGTAAAGAGTCTTCCAGTTTTGTTGATAGGGCAGAATCTTAGTAAAGACATCACCAAGTTGAGAAGAGGTTGGAACATAGCTGAGTTGAAGCATCTCATCTATGACTTTGTCTCTAATAAAGTGGTAGTCTAGCTTAATGTGCTCGGTGCGCTCATGAAATACAGGTTTTTTGGCATTGTGAAGTGTACTGCTGCTGTCACAATGGAGGGTAACTAGTTTCAGATTATGTGGCCTCAACTCATCTAAGAGCCTGGTAAGCCATGTGATTTCTGCTGCAGCTTGAGACATAGCTCTATACTCTACTTCAGCAGAAGATTTAGAAACTGTGCTTGTAATACCCTCGATTACCCGGTCAAGGTAATTGAAGGCGTTGCCATCTCGGTTGCCCGAGGTAGTATTCCGAAACTCCAATAAAAGACATTTTATAAATAATACATGTTCAGTGATTACAACATACGAATGAAATAAAATACAACTCGTCTAGTCTATGACTTCTACTCATATCTATAAGTCCGACTCCTAGTGCGGCCCTAAATCCCGAACGCATCATAACAACCCGTCAAGATAATATGCTCCCCATATGGTCGGAAACATCATATGGATCACAACAGGCTACCCCAGAAATAGGTGACAATACACAACCACACAAACGTCAGTTTTAATAATACATTAACGTGAATGACTATAATATGATTGAGATATGCAACATGATTATGATATACAACTAACGATGCATTACCATAATCATACCTCCAAGCAACATCTCCAACACCGATGTCAGGGACACACTCACGACACCCACAACTCGGTGACGGTACCGCTCCACCGCTCACCCCCACTACCCGGACCGCAGTCCAAAATAAGTACCGGGACACAACCAAGTACGAGCCTGGGAGGAAACCAGACCCCTGTCCGACATTACGGCACATCGTAAGTCTCTCCATACTCAAGTCATTAATGTGCACATCCCTATTGGGATGGGAAGCCCCAATAGGCGACTCAAGCGTAAGGTAGTCTCTCATCCGCCTTACGTCTCCTCAACAACCAAGTAACAACACAATCTCCATCCTCCTCTAACATCCATAATCACCAATATAATACTATATACAATGCATCATGGCAACACATAAATCGTCTCACCATTTTCATTCTCATGTTATCATGAAATTCTTCATAATATGATGTCATACATAAATTACTCAACATTGTACCATGAATCGAATATGCCAACAACATGAAATCAAGTACCCAATCCCATAATCATATTAAATGCACCCAACATCCCAATTAGCCCTCTTTAATGATATAATTATCACTAAGCATGTTATAATGCAACTATACTAATCATGTGAGACTAATTATGCACCAACATCGACATACACATATTGATTATGGAAACCGAGTAGGATTAACTTACCTCTAAGCATACTCCAACAAGCTAATCGCATCCGACTCGATTCCGTCTCGTGAAACCGTCTCAACCTATGATAAATGCATAATAACTATCATAATTTATTCCATACTAATATACTAACCCAAAACCCCTTAATGTTGCTCACTAATTACCCACTAACCCAATTAAAATCACTAATTACCAAAATATACAAAACCCCTCAAAAGTTAGGGTTAAGAGGGTGATTAAATCTCATTTACAATGATGGATAGATGATGAATAACATGAAAAATCCTCCAATCCAAGCTTGAAATCCATAGGAAGGTGTTTGAGGTGTTTTTAGAGAGAAGGGAGAGAGTTTAGAGAGAAGAGGAAGAAGATAAGGATTGAAAGGATAAGGGAAATCTAGAACATAAAATCCCGTATGTCACAGTGTTACTTGGTCGAGTGACCGATTCACTCGACCAAGTGCACTCACTCGGTCAAGTACTACTGTATTCGGCCGAGTGCTCTCTTACTCGGCCCTCTAGCTCATACCCGGTTTGCTAAGGTGCTCGATTGATCCAAATACGCTCGTGTAAGGTTTATAGGATTCTCATTAAGTCTAATGATTCTCTCACTAATCCTAATTAGCATAACTAAATCCTCTTACTAATACCGGGTATTACACTGACCTAGTGAACCTGATCCCTATACTTTCTTAATATATTTGAATTCACCTTTATTTTACATCGTAATTAGTTTATAATCAATCAAAAATCTTCAAGAAATCGCTACCTTAAGACACTTTAAATAATAGCAAACTAGATAATCACCGCCTACCTATGGATTCGATACCTTTCTTATCGCTTGCTATCTGTTAGTAGTACTATAGGTTTACTTTGATTAGGTGATAAAGACGTAAACCTTATCCGCATGAATTAAAAAATGGACCGAAGATTGGACCGGAATTTCTAATCCCTATTTCGGTCCCAGTTTTGCACACCCCTTGCCACCAATTACCAATTGGTCAAAGTTTTTCTAAAAATATTTTATCGTCCTAGAGCTTTGTTTGAGGCGGTTTTGCTGTAGTATATGTAGAGACGTAGATTATCATTATAATTTGATATGCGAGGTTTTGAGTTTGATTCGTGAGGATACAAGGTTAGAACACCGAACAGAGATTTTACTACCTTTGTGAGCCGTGATCCTACCCAATTGAAATCCGTATTAAATTGAATGGATGATCATCGTAAAATTTGTTAATTTCAATATACTCATCAACATTGGATCATTATTGAATCGGTGTGAAAGCTTTGCCAAATCAAATGGAATAATTCGTATTCTTCAAGATCGTGCATGGTCTACCATTTCAAAACAAATACTCCGTAGTTTACATAACATGAAAGTCAAAAGTCGAAACAGAACATCACAAGTCACAATAAACTTGGGCTCACAAGGGATGCAATTCAAGGCTTGAGTATGAAATTAGGCACAAAGATGAAAATGTAAAGATTAATAAAGTGGATACAGAAGAAACACAATTAATTTTTTTTCCACTATAGTGAGAAGACACAATCAGCCTCACAATGATGGCAAAGAGTAGATACTCTTCACCTACATGTTTGTCATCCAGAGATTACAAGCTTTACATGTACAGAGGTGCGAAGACAATCCCACCTACATTGAGAAGTTGAGAGTCGTGGTAGAAGCCAAGCATACCCTTCAACAAACTCAGTCCGTCCTCAATTACTTACCGGTTGAAAGAAGTCGACTTTGATTGACAATGTTATTGCGTGTCATTTCTACCCAGCCGTATTGGTATAATACAAGAATAAGGAGTTTCTAAAGTAATCACAAAACTTTGGGGCCAAAACCGAGCAAAAAAAAAGTACATTTCCTAGATTTGAAAACCTTGATGTTACAATCACTTCTTCACGTGGTCTGGAACAAGACGTGCACGTAGCTCGGGGGACACATGGGCTAGCTCTGCAACCCAGCCCAAGGTCGGTTAGAGTAACGACATGGATGACAAAAATATCAATGTGGAAGGGCCAAAATGAGACTAGAGATACCTTGAGGTGTAAAGTTCAACAAAGGTGGAAGGGGTTTGCCATTAGGCAAGCATACATTGGGTTCCCTCAGATCATCAAAGAAATGATGCCCACAAGCCTCCAACTGAAAGAAAGGTTAGAACAAGGCCAAAGGTTAACAACAGAGCCTTAATCGTATAAAGACTTTAGGGTCAACTGACATGTGGAACTGTTGTTGAGAGGTAAAATAATGAAAGGAAAAAAAAAAAAGTAAATTTTAAAATGTAAGGAAACAAAAAGGGCTCTTAATTACATCAAGAGACAATTGGATAAAAGTAAAGCGGATTATAAATATCACAAAAAATTGCATATGGTGGCCTCATCTGTGAGGCCGTCTCATAGAAGACTAACTGACATATATAATGCTATAACATTTTAGTCGGAAAAGAGGATAAATACTTAAATCACCAGTTGCAGATAATGAACAACGACAAGAACAGATCAGGAAACCCTTTTAAAAGAAGAATAGGAGTTAATAATCAACCAAGCACTTCTTCATGCAAGACTCACTGATATAATGCTATAACTTTTTAGTCGGAAAGAGGGCAAATACTTTACCATTTGCAGATAATGGACGACGACAAGCACAGATTGGCACACCAGGAAACAATCATATTATCAAAGTACATTTTGGGTGTAAAGGTTATTCCGTGGACATTTGAAATGAGATGAACAGAAATCTTTAATCCAATAAAGTGAAGGTGACTATGAGAACCTAACTCGGCCTATTTAAAAAGAACAGTAGGTGCTAATAATCTACCTAATTCTTCAGGAATGATACCGATAGGTTAAGAAAATCATAGAGCACCAAGCACAAAGGTGGCGACCCAAATCCTTAAATTAGTAAAAGATCATTTGCCCACAACTTTTTCAAAGCCCAATAGGGCAAGATTCAAACAAGTAAATTGTCATATAACATAAATTTGTGGCAGATAAAAGTCAATACTAGAAGCCAGAAACATGTCATCACCACTCACTCATCATATCAGGATTGGTCAGCATAATAAATGCAAAAAAAAAAAAAAAAAAAAGGTTGGGTGTACAACAATTTGATTTGCTTGAAGCAACAGAAAGGATTCTCACAGCTGTGCAACGGAGATTTGGAGAATACTGAAGCAGCCGCGACACCAGATCCACAGCTTCATGGGGCATCCTCTTGTGGAACACCTGAAACAAAAGATTATTAGACATGAAGCAGCTTAGAGAAGAGAAACAAAATTACAATGCGATGAGAAATTCTGCAACTGAAGAAGGTAAACGGGTGAACTTAACAATACCTTGTGCCATGGATGAGCCTTTATTTGGGGAAACTTAAATTCGCTGGAATTTGGGTTCATACACCTTATTTCTTCTCTGGTTGGTGTTCCCAGAACCTGCCATACCACATAGCCATACAGTTGAACATATTACAAAGTCGAAATGCAACCACTTTCACATTTTCATGTGAGTTGTGACCATTGAGTTGAGACTTTGCACGGTTTACCTTAACAATCTGCACCAGTTGATCAACACCACTATCACCAGGAAATAGTGGCTGCAAAAAAATCACACAAAGCATGAGAAATCCCACAAACAATCAGTGGCGTTTAGTTCACTCTAGAGTTGTATGGACGGAATGGATTGGCATGGAATAAGATACCGTGGGGAAATGGATTTATAATCCCACATATTAATTTTTCTTTGGTTCACTCTAAGAGTTGTAAGGAGGGGGAATTGAGTTTGAAACTTGAGGGAGTGGCCGAGTGGGGAGTATGGGATCCTAAGGGGTAATGGAGTTAGAATCCTTCCAAGTTTCTAACTCCATTCCAAAATGCTCCAAGTCATCCAACCAAACACAAGAATGGATCAAATCCACTCCGTTCCATTCCAACCCTCCAAAGCATCAGGCATTAAAGAGCAGCAGAAAGAAAAAGATGGAGAGAAATCAGAAGATGCAAATGATGCATAAAATTAAAAGTGAAATAGAACGAAGAAAACCTGTCCATGAAGAAGCTCAGCCATAACACAGCCAACAGACCACATATCTATAGCAGTTGTATACTCTGTAGCTCCAAATATTAATTCAGGTGCTCGATAATACCGAGAACAAATATATGATATGTTTGGTTCACCTGGAACCTGCAGTGCATTTAGATTTTAGTTCAAATCAAACTATAACGAAACAAGATCACGACAATACTTCTAGCTCAAAGGCAAAAATAACATACCAAAATCTTTGCACTCCCAAAATCACACAGCTTTACTTCATGTGTGTGTGGATTAACCTGCAGATCCAAATCAACGAAAAATTGGTCTTATTATGGATATTGGACAGCAATGTTATATCGATGACGACAGCATTAATACAACACCCTAACAGGCCACGATCCTACTCAAGAACTCCGAAGAATCAGGATGTTCCTAAGACACAACAAAGACAGGGAGCTGAAATCATTCAAATTTTCTTCTTGGTCACTGGAACAGCCCACATAATTGAGAAATGACATTGTGACAGAATGAAATCTATGTTGCAAATGACATGCCATGCAGAGGATATCGTTAAGTGTTTGGATAGCCAACTCTCACTGTAATTAATGAAGCTGGTCAGTGCTGCTTAATGATCTCCTACTTAAAACGCCATATTTTTCTGGGAAGTTTTACAATCCTTGGCCACTTAGTAGCTCTCTAAATATACTATTGAGCTACATCCATCGAAAAATCCTTGGCCACTTGGTACAAACAATCAGTGATATGAACATTAAATACAAATAAAGAAATTATAAGATGCAACAAATAACACTCGCACTCAACAACAGCGAAAAAAAGTACAAAATAATCACCAGTAAATTTTGGGGCTTGATGTCACGATGGCACACGCCAATAACATTGTGAACATAATTTAATGCCCGGCAAATCTACAAAAAAACAGAGTATTGTTAAAAGTTGAAACACAACAGCCGTGGTTACTTTTCTAAGAGAGAACAATTATTTGAATTACCATCAAGTAAATAAAACCAATGTCTTAAAAGCCCGGGACAAAGTTTAGATTCATGTTAGCAATCATAAGCTCACCTGGTAGGTATACAACTTCACATATATAATAGGCATATGTTGATTCATCCTACTATAGTGCTTCAGAACTCGATAGACTGTGTCTGGAACATATTCCAGAACAAGATTAAGGTACACTTCATCTTTTTCTGTTGTCGAATAGAAATAGTGCTTCATTCGAACAACATTGGGATTCTCTAATAAGCACATGATCTGGAGTTCTCTGTTCTTGTATCGCTTATCTTGTAAAACCTTTTTTATTGCAACTTGCTCCCCACTTTCCAAGCACTTAGCCTGTAAGGGACATGAATAACTCAATATCGACTTAAAATTCAAACAACCTCAGGGACATCGGATAAACCAATTGTCAATTACCTGGAAAACTACCCCAAAGGAACCAGTGCCAACCACACGTTCTGCCAAGTAAGAAACTGTCTGGAACATAGATGTGTGTAGTGTTAGAAAGGACTTTTCATGACGCCTCAATTAAAATGAAAACAGAGTAATGAATGATGAAGAAAACCAGAAAGGTTACATCAGATTCATGTACCAAAACTTCCGAGAGTTATAAACACACTTCTCCGGATAAATGGAGAAAATACAGAAAAATAAGAAATCAAGAAAAAATCATATGTCTGCTATTAAACACAATAGCCAAGAAGTGTCGACATATTGGTATAAATCGACTCATATCAGAGAGTTATAAACAAGCTTCTCCGGATGAAAGGAGATAATACAAAAATTATAAGAAAGTGAGAAAGAAGAATATATCTGCTTTTAAACAGAATTATGACCATCAGCAAGAAGCCAATCAATGAAATATAAGATGCAAAGCCTATCCTTGGCACCAAGTGGATCACTAAATAAGGAAGCATGCAAAACCAAAGAGGAAAAGGGGAGTCACCTGTTTCGGTATCCCATTTCTACCACCCATCGTTGTCGTAATTATCTGGCCAGTTTCAGTGCCATTCCCACTCACAAAAGCTGCCTCCATGTCCTAATCAATTGCAAGCAGAATAGATGACTCAATACTTAAAAGTTGAAACTATTAAAAGTAGATTTAAAAAAAAGCAGGAATTTCAAAACGTAAACAATATGCTTTAACTCCATTGTCACCTAGGTCACTAATAATTAACAAAGCCAAAAGTCATTATCTGTGACCCAAATTGCATCCGCAATCCTTGGGAAAATCACAAAAGATTAATCTGCTCCCATGGAAAAGTCATATCAAAAATCAATGTTGAGATTAAAAAATGTGTTCAACCCAACAGATTTATTTTGCCATTCCGCCTTAAATTTTACCTTTTCGTGAAGGCAATCAGCTTTACTATCCTGGATTCTCATTCCATGCATTTCCTTAGGAAGTTTATCATAATCAGTTTTCTTCATCATATCAGCAGAACTTACATCAGATGTGCTAGCCACAGCCAAAATAGAAGTTGAAGGCACACCCTGCTCTCCTCCTGTAGAACATCTATCATCTGGAAGCAAGCCATTGAAGGGCTTTCCTTCACTTTCTAGGTCAACCTTCACCTCCTTTGTGCAACAGTCCCCACCCTAATACACATAAATTGCATTTTACAGTCAAAACTGCAAGATATGAAGGTGCCATAAAGTAAATCACTCGAATCAGAAAGAATAACCCCATATTTCCTGCATTCTAATTTCTAAACAACCTTCCTGGAGAAAAAAATACTATTCTGATGAACAGAAGGTTAAAAAAAAGTGAAGATTGAGCCACATGAAAATGGAATAGGACAATAATAAGAAACTTGTATGAGAAATAGGAACATACATCGGATGTAATACCTCGGATTTTATTTGTTTTTGAGCATATGTATATATTTTCTGAGCATACTGCCTTTGACTTCATTCGTTTTTGAGCTTGTGTATTTTTTCTGAGCTTATTAAAGTTTATAAGTTAGTTTTTAATTTTATTTCGTCAAAACTTTAATTTTACTAAACTTATATGTAATGTTTTTGAATTTTATTGTAATTTTTTTGAGCTTAATGTTTAAGTGAGTAAACTCAAAAACTTTATTGTAAAACTCATAAGTTTTTAAACAAAACTCAAAAACTTTATTACAATACTCAAAAACTAAACAACTAGTGGTAGTACATCGGATGTACTTTCCACTTACTGGTTATCTTCGGTCGATTTCAATTCACGTCGAGTTGGGACAAACATGATTGTTGTTACTTATCGGTCTAACCTCGGGCGTTTTCAGTTTCGACTCACCATATTTTCTTTTTCTTCCATGGTTCTATCAAGTTGAGTATTGATTATTGACCATTAAGCGATTTGAGTCAGGTCAACTTTTATCAGCTCTATCTAATCTATCGACTATACATCCATTGACCCGGACAAAAAAAAACAATTATGAGAAACTAAACCCAAATTCACAAAAGCAAGAAGAGCAACGGATAATAAATAGTGTAAAGAATAAATAACCCTAATTAATCAATCAATTAATAGCAAAAATCCTGTTGGAATGAAATTAATCCGTTGAACAAACTAGCCAGTAAAGCTTATTGCTCTTTAATTTACCTACTACTATTAAGGATGGAATCAAACACTTATTGATCAATCATTGGTTTAGGTGTATGTTTATCACTTGATTATTCTTGCTTAACCCTTTTGATAAAGCCCTAACACCCTTTTATTACTTTATTAATTAATCCATCCTTTCTCATTTTGTCAATTTGTTTGATTTTTAAGTCATTTAATTGATAAGGATAATCTTGTTTTCTTATGTTCTTTGGTCTAAAAAAATTGAAAATGGAAATACCCATCTTAACTTAATACAGGACAAATAAAATGTATAAGACAAAAGCAGAATGTCGAAAGATTGATAAAAAAGGTGTCATATATATGCAGTTGAGATGCTATTCGGCCTGATTTATACTTAAGACGGATGTATAAGTACATCTTAAGATTGATAATGTTGTTTTCCTATGTTCTTGGTCTACATAAATAATTCTCGTTTAAAATGGAATTATCCGTCTTAACTTAAAACAGGTCAAATAAAATATATAAGATAAAAACCACAAATACTACCATACCACCAGTTGTATAATAAGAATTGTATAATAAGAATTGTACAACATTATACATTTAATCGAGCTTATGTGTAATTTTTTTGAATTGTATAAAGTATTTTTTTTATGTTTAAGTGGGTAAACTCAGATACTTTAGAATATAGCTCAGATTCTTTAAAACAAAACTCGAAAACTTTAGTACAGAGCTCGGGTTCTACACCATACAACTGATAGTATAGTGTATTAATTGAACAAAAACAAAATGTCTAGAAATTATTACAGGTGGGATATAATATATTTTACCTATTTTTATTTAAGACAGATGGGTATGTACGTCTTAAGAGAGATTAATTACTTAAGGCACATATTAAATAAAAAAATATTCAAAAAGAAGAAGTAGCAATTTGTCGTGGATCTTATCAATCATAATCATTAGTGAGATTTATATGGATTTATTATTATTTCTCTAATTATTAATTAATTAAGTACGTTGGTGGAGTGATGTGTTGGTTGAGAGCTTCCTAAAAGAGGTTTATTCGACATAGTCTATAATAGAGATGAAATTCAAAAGAACTATATATACTAATTATAGGTAGAAAGTAGCTTAGGACAATAATATTATATTTTATTATCTTACAATATTAATCTTAAAGATAGAGATATAAGTTGTGGAAAAATGCATTTGACAATTACGGAATTTATTAATAAAGATGGTTTTGCATGAAAAATTACGTGCTTTTTAAAAAGGGTAATGTTAAATACAACCCTAAGGGCTGTATTTATCATTTCCGTTTTAAAAACTACCATAATTTGTAGTGTGCATATATGTTAGTAGACAATAACTTAATTGTGAAACTATTTTTCATCAACTAAGATAATTGTACATGGAGTAATTTATCTATTTTTCTTTTAACAAATTAAATCCAAAAATATAGCTTAGCTTTCGTCCATGATTGTGTGATAACGGCATCAAAGTTTTTTGTAGATGGTTTTACTTCTCGTTTTAATTATAAAACAATTTTACGAAAGACTTACTAGCAGGTACAAATGAAACGTCGAAATATTTGCAATGAAAGAGAGTCACAAAGGCGATTTTAAACTCCAGTAATGAATACATATCATTTTTCATGACTTTACAAATTAAGCTATTTGACATCTACGTGAAAGAGTATTAACCCTCATATCTAAGACTTTGTATATAGTAACTATGATAACTCATTAAAATAACCCTAATTAGTGCCATATGGCAAGGAAGATAAATCAAACAAATTTGAGTAGTTATAACTCTCACAAGTAACATTAACAAATGTTTAATTTGAGATATCATTGGATTATGACTTGGTTTTGAGTGGGATAAACTTGAGTGGAGTGCAAGAAAGAGTTGTAATTGTATTAAAATACTTAAAGAGAAGTAAAGGAACTAAAAAGAGATCAATTTCTTTATATATGAGCTTGTTTGATTGAATTGATAAATTGATTCATTATTATGAAATTCACTTAATTAATAAGGAGCCCTTAGGACTTAGGCAAGTAACCATTCTATTATTGTGAAGTTAAGACACATCAAGAAATCCAATGTACATGGTTTGTCAAATAAATTAAATAAGTGTATAGTACTTCTTAGAAATACTAAATCATTACTCGTATAGTTATATATACTCTTAAAGCACACGTTAAAGACATTTACAAAAAATAATCAAAAATGAATTTATTGAACACTGAAAATAGATATATATTTATCGTCATATTTCCTTTTAAGCAAGTGGATGTCTTTCATCACATGTGCAATAAGGACACGTAAAAAAACGATTGTTTTATTTATGGTTAATTAAGTGGTCATTGATTACGATAACAATAATAATATCCTACCTATATGATATAATTTTAATTCAAAGACATCTCAGATCAATCAATTTCATGATTGTCTGGTTGAAATGAACGTTTTATGAATAAATATTTTACAAGTTCGAAATTATTTTCTCATCTTGGCCCTCCTAAACTTCGAGTGCCATAAAAACAATGAAATTTGTATATATATTTTATATTTTCGTTTCTTTAGGTGTCAAATAAGCCACACACTGACACACAATATCGGGATTGGAGGATTCGAACCTAAAACTTATTATCCATAATACCTTACTTTTAACTACTGAGTTAAGACATCTTCGATATATATAAATTTTGATGTCGTCTTGAGAAAATGACATAAAACCTAGAGCTTGCAATTCTACTTTATGACAATCAATTTCATGATTGTCTGGTTGAAATGAACGTTTTATGAATAAATATTTTACAAATTCGAAATTATTTTCTCATCTTAGTCTTCATAAACTCTGAGTGCCATAAAAACTCTTAAGTATTTTGTATTGTTGTTTCTTTTGGTGTCAAATAAGCCATACAGGCGGTACAATAACGGAATTAGTGGATTTAAACTTGAAACTTATTATCCACAATACCTTATTCTTAACTACTGAGTTAAGACATCTTCGATATATATAAATTTTGATGTCATGTTGAGAAAATGACATAAAACCTAGAGCTTGCAATTCTACTTTATGACCTAATAGGATTCCATTATCTCAAGTAAAAAGAGACAGGACGGTTGAAGAAATAAATAATGACATTTGATTAGAGAAAAAAGGGAACAAATTAAAGTAAAAGTAGTAGTGTTTAATAATATACTAAATAAATTACACTTTTTTTTTTTTTTTTTATTTAGCCGTTATGAATAGATTAATTAGTTCAATAATTCAACTAATAACTCATACATAGCATTTGGAAGTAGAAGAATTCTAAATCGAGCATTCATTTAGCTTGACAAATAGGTCGGGAAATGTTACACAAATACTATCATACCACCAGTTGTATAATAAGCATTGTACAATACTATACTTTTAATCGAGATTATGTGTAATTTTTTGAGTTGTTTAAAGTTTTTTTTTTTTTTTATGTTTAAGTGAACACTATAGCTCAGATTTTTTAAAACAAAACTCGAAAATTTTAATATAGAGTTCGAGTTCTACACCATACAACACTATATAACTGGTCGTATAGTCCATGAATTGGGCGATAATAGTGTACTAACATAGTAACATTTTCAATTAGAATCTGAGGTTTCTAATAAAGTATTCAAGTTTTATTTTAAAGAATATGAGCTTTATTAGAAAGTATCTAAACTCATCAATTTAATCACACATTAGAAATATGAACTTGGAATAAGCTCAGAAAAGAACATATAAACTCAATTAGTTATACTTTAGTTGTACAATGCTTATATTAATAATTATTACGCGATCATAGATAATTCAATAATTTAGAACTGTGTCAATAGTACTTCCTCTATTTCATGACTTGTGCTAGATTAAAACTATGTCGATAGTACTTCCTCTATTTTATGTTTTTCATCTAATTATGTACGTATTTATTCATTTATGAAAAATATTTTAATCAAACGTAAAGAATTAGTACAGACACCGATAGTAATATGTAATCCGTATATCTCTATGCATTGAATGTTGATACATGGAAGTGTCCTTGTCGTATCATACAAACTTACTGTAGTATATAAATCATTTAATTTGAAGAATTGAAGTAGCTAGCTATGAAATAACAATTAGTCTTGCTTGTGACGAGTCGGATCTTGTGACGGGTAGTTTGTGAGAAAAAATGGGTAGAGGGGATACCTCCCGTCACAAGTAAGAATTTGTGAATAAAGAATGCAGGCCACCATAGTATCCCATGCACGTGTGACGTAGATGTGTTAATCATAAAATGAAAGCAATTGTAATTACACAAATTCTTACTTGTGACGGGAGGTATCCGTCTCTTATAAGAGACGGATACCGTTTTCCCTCACAAAAAATTCATTTAGGGTGAGTGGAGAAGCACATGGGGGTCCCTCCTTGTCTCTCCTTTGTTCCCTCTACCCATTTTCTCTCACAAACTACCCGTCACAAGATCCGACCCGTCACAAGCAAGACTAATTGTTGTAATTATTATTAGCACGACCGGCCATATCTTTTACCTAAAATATATCCCGTAAGTCTTGTTTCAAACGGTATGAAATAAGACAGACAAAATATCATTATTTTTATAATAGAATGAACAATTTAATGACAAAATATTATAACTAAATTTATCACGTTTTACCCTAAAAATGATAGTAATATTTTATCCGAAAATAGTAACGTTTTATCGTAAAATGACTATATTTGGCTCGTCTTATTTCAGACGTAAAATAGCCCATTTGAAATAAAAATTTGTGTAACCTAAAATATAGATAGATATGGAGCAAATTGAGCAATAATTATCATATGCAATTTTATTTGTAAGGTGCGACAGAAAAAAGAAAAAAAAAGTGATCATTTTACGTTAAATGATTACTTTTTAACATGAAATTGTCACTGTTTATCATAAAATGACCACTTTTTATATGGTCACTTTTTATGTGGTCGTGTCATATGACCAGATTATAATGTGTGGATATGGAATATGAGTTGTCTTAGCTTGTTTGGTAGGATGCTAATTAGGCTTGTTATGCAAATCTTAATGACTAAATGTTCAGGGGTTAGGGAAGCTCATTAAAAATAGAATAAATGAAGACATTTTAATATTGGAAGAATGTCAATTACGCCATTCTTATTGTTTGTTGGTAATTTGGTTTTATTATTCTTGTACCTACTCCATCACTTTAGTTTGTCTTTGGACTCGTTCGAGTGGAGGTGACGACGCAAAGGCAGGCTCGAGCTATGGCAGCTTTATGAATGAGAATAAAACCGAGATATGGGAATTCAGAAGTCGAATCATCTGAATTTGTTTCGAGATGATTCATAACAAATAAATTTTAGTACTCATGATCTGAGTTCAAAACTTTGAACACCGTCAATATCAAAACTATCCTTTTGTGAAAAAAATAGCCGAATTTGATTATATTTCGGCTTGTCCGTCCAAACATTTCCGACTTCTGCCTACTAATTAGCACCAAATCAGGAGAAAAAAAGGCCTAAGCAAAGGCATACATGTACTGTACTGATACACGGTCGGTTCCACACGACAACAAAGATTGTGGCTTCACTGTCACTTCCTCGCTATTGGCGGAGCTAGGGAACTTCCTCAGACGAGCGTCAACTCTAGTTTGTGAACACGAACACCAAAGCCAGCTCACCTCTAAGCTATGACTCACATCCCGAGTAAAACCACTGGACCATCATCACATTCATCAGGATAGAAATATTTACACTTTTTTTTCTTCAAAAATTTATCTTCATAGAAAAGATTAGAAGGCACTGGCACTTGTTGCCCCACCAATTTTGTGCATTTGAACTCCTTGTCATTCCGTACGTCGCCTGAAGATGAGTTGCACTCGTATAAAACTACTAATATAATTAATAACATGATCTAGGGAGAGTAAAACATCATAACTAGGTAAATACCTTCCATCCCAAGTGTTGTTGATCCCGTAATTACATCCAGATTGATGTACACCTAGTTGAATCCGAAAAAAAGCAGAGTATCTTCTTATGGTTATCGCTCGAGTGTATCTGCGATAACACTCCGTGCTTGATCGCACAATGCTTGTGCATCATTGCCTCTCAAAATAGGGTGAATAACTACTTTAACAGACCCTGGATTCAATAACCCCTCCTTTCCAGAAGGCATAATACGACCTGTTCCCATAATTGTCATAGGCACCACTGGTACTCCAGTTTTCACCGCAACACTGAATGCACCTTTCTGCAACAACAAAAAAGAATTTTGATTGAAACTCCTTTTACGTGACTCTTGGCTTTGGCCGTGTCCCGTGTGTCTTGACATGACATGGCACATCGGCGCTGCTTTTCAGGCCAAAACATTGAACTTTTTCAATAAATAGTCTCCTCTAACACTAGGGCACATCACGTGTGTTCGACACTTGCAACCGAGGAAGAGTAACATAGGTTTAGACTTTAGACCAAATGAAAAGATAGCTCAATAGATATTAATAGTGCTTCACTAACTCTTATAACCAAAACTTTTGATTTCTGAACCAATTAATACTTTAATGGTAATATCCTAGAGACACACAAGAACTCAAGAAGTCAAAAACTGCAGCAAACCGGTATCCTGGTCCATAAAAAAATGTATTGCACTCACCTTGAAGGCACCTAGCTCTCCAGTTTTACTTCGCGTTCCTTCTGGGAAAAAGAATACAGAAGCACCTCCTCGGATAAAATCCATGCACCGCTTAAGACAGTCCTACGGGAACAGAAAAAGGTTTTTACAAATTTTATGATCCCGAATAAGCAGGTAAAATAGAACTCAAAATGTCACTTATAAAATTCTGTTATTCCACGCCTCCCATCATTAAACTGAAGCCGTAAAACATAATGCCTGACTCTAGAGATTGCCAAATTCATGGCTGGACTCCATAACTAGCAATTACCAAAATCGACAATTCAACATGCAAACAGATATAAACATGCTTTCTCTAATACAAACTCAATCATTCTCAAGTGATCTATGTAACTCATTCCATTGTTCAATCTTACAGAGTACTATTTACACAGAAATGGTGGTGGCTTTGACTATCAGTGTAATACTGTTAGAAATAAACAGGTTAGAAGGACAGAGAGGGATTGCTTAAAAAATTCACCAGTTGGCTTCGACTATCCATCCGTTTCAATGGTATGACTCCTAACAGAAACATGGCCCAGCCAATTATGGGGTAGATGAAAATTGAAGTTTTGCTAATAAACTTGAAGTCTCGCTCAAGAGTAAGCAAAGCATAGATATCAAGGAAGCTCTGGTGATTAGAAACATATACAGCAGGTGTATCTGGTCCAGGCAGGTTCTCCAATCCCTCAAATTCCACTTTTACAAAAGGTGTGATTGTTAAAGTTGCCCACATTCTAGCAACAAAATGCTGCGCTCTTCTTCTATAACGGTCAAATAGAAGAACAAAAGGATGTGCCACAACCATTAATCCAAAGAGTAAGATAGCGGCTACAGCAGTGACAGCATAAAAGCAAGCTCCACGCGCCTTGGACCCAATAGAGACATCTGCACAATAAAACATTGATTCGTAAACTGAAGTTGACGAAAACTTTAAATATAAGAAAAAAGAAGGAAAATTGAACGGGCTCCAAACCGGGAAAAGGAGAAGCAACATCAGGAGTTCCACTTCTCGCAAGATCTGAGTGTGCAGATATATCTCTTAATGACCTAACTCCAAAGCACGGTTGGATGCCAATGTAAGATATGTTGCTTCTTTTAATGGGGACAACATGGTCACAGCATGAAGCTTCTCGGAGAAAGCATCGACTTGTGTCTGCAATAAATTGAGCTAAATATTTAGCTTTCCATTTCATTACCAAAAAGGCTATGAGGATCCACATAGACACTCTAGAAGTGAATCAAACAACATTCAAGTCACTCACTAGTCACTACCAGTGATTCAAATAGGATTTTGTTTTCCTACTGCATACTTTTTTTTCATATTATAACCAACAACGTCATCAAGGGTAGAGAAAATGCAATACAGTAATTTAGAAACGCAAAAAAAATAATCGCCTTGATTCGTACAATACAAACAAATTCAAGGTCAATGAGGACAATAGGTCCCAAGTTCAAATCCCCTCCCCTTATTTTAACTACGTCTGTCGCTCATTTAACACAAAAAAAAAAAAAAATTAAGGGAATTCATCATGGTAGGAGATGAAATTTTGCTTACATTTCATTGAGCTCTTCATGCAAGGTTGACCTCCTTTGTAGACATCTAACTGCAAAGTAAGAATAAACAGAATTTTTGTGAAGCGGCCAACAGGAAACCAGTAGCCCATAGATGAATGCCTCCTATCAAATATGCAGTATATTCTACATCTGAATTCTCAAGCCCGCCAGGGATGACAGAAAAAAAAAATGATGCAGAAATGGCTGCATTAAAATACAGAAACTCAAACATATATGCTCAACTCTCCATCTAAACGCTTTTTAGCCGAACTAATCAAGTACACACGTACTGAGTAAAAATGATTATGATTTGAACAGATGGACCGTTAAAGAGAATATCTTTGTATCTGGGATTGCTGCAGATCATAGGGAAATACCTTTTCATCATAAATTACGGCCTGAATGAAAAATCACTGTGTATTGGCTGCTTACTAGTGGTTCAGGCCATTATTTCAAACAGTAGCTCCATGAATGTTCAGCTGTTAACACCTCATTTTTAAAAGGTACACAGTACACTGATTAACTCTGGTTTCTTAATGAGTGTAAAGGCTCCAACTTTTGCAAAACCCTTTATTGGACAAGTAAATATTTATGAGAAAAATTACCTAGTGTCTCAAATTTGTGTATAATCTTTACACGAATTTTAGTAAACTCATCTTCTGTTCGGCAAAGAGAAGATGTTCATGACGACTCGTGATGAAAACGGTGTCAGATATTACATCAACGTGTTTCTACTTCACAATTAAAAACAAAAATAAGTTACTAGTTTAGCAAGTTACTTTGCTTTACTGCAGCGTACTCTAAAGCCAAAGAATTGTGCATCCTGGGCCACATTCAAAATGTAACTGAAAAGAGGTTCAATACTTAACGAGAAGAGAAATTATCTCATTTTTCAAGGTTAAAAACTATTAATATTATGTAGATTTCCACGCCATATTCTTTACTTGATCAATTCAATTTGGCAACTTTGTGGCTCTACAAAATCTCTCTTTTACGGTTTACCCTTACTTTTTGAACTAAAGCAACATACCATATCTTAGCCTCCAAAGTGTACTACTATGTCTAGAATGTTGTAACTTGTAAATGAAATATCCATGCACAAGGAAACAAAAGTAGTGTTGTGCCTCTTGTAAAATCAACGGCTAACCTTTGTTACACCGGTTGAGCAGAGAGGTTGTACATTAGCAACCTTCAGGAGTCCACTCCTCCGAAACAAGGGAACACTAGAACTCTTGCTCTCAGAAAGTAACATGTTTCCTCTGCCATAGCTTGGGCCAAATAAACCTGTTCTTTAAACGGATAGAAAAGAGAACGCATAAATAGAAAGCACGGGTACCCGTCCAAAGATCTAGATAATAAACAATAAATCAGTACATAACATGACAGAGGAAAGGCAAACAGTGAGCAACACATGACAAATGAAGAGCTCGTGAGCATCTACGGAAAGCTAAACAGCTACACACTCCAATCACCATGTAGAAATCGGAAGATTTGTACTTTAGTTCTAGATTTAATGTAAAACGCAAACACTAATATGTACTAAAAGTGAAATCAATGTCACAAATTTGAAATTATTGTTCAAGTGTATGACATAGTCGCATATACTCCAATTACCACGATACCGGTTTATCTCAAAACTGATCATCTTAAACATCACAGCACGTACAATGTTGACCTTGACGAAGGAGCCATTAAACTTAAACGCCCTATCAGTAGATCATCATCAGACTAGCAGGCAGGCATACAAATGATAACAGAAAGTCGACAATCACCACATCTTACATATTTCAACTCAAATTCCGTGACATTGGTTCACCAATCTAGCCGAGAAATTAATAAACTGAGCCTTGTGTAACATTTATACAGCTTACCTCCCATGGTCGAAATTGACGGAGGTAACTGGAGAATAGCAGGTGATGCCATGAGCTAATAAATCTGAAATTATCAAAGCAACATCACATCACCCCACGAAACAAAACAAAACAAAACAACCTATTGTCAATGAAATCCTATTTACACTCCACCCAAAAGAAATTAAAATCCTGTCGTCAATCAAATCTCGTTAACTAACACTTAACATTTAATCCATTCAAAGGATCAAAATCTCCATTTCTACGCACATCAATCTCCACAATTTCTACATCAAATTCCCGTCATATTTCATTGGCTTAAATGTTGCGCAACTTACATCAACTCCATTACTGAATAATACTACTAGTATCAATCAATTTTAAGATAAATCTACAAGAATGAACAATTAAAAGCTTCCATTAACAATAACCTAGTGTCAATTAAATCCTGTCATTTACGCTCCACGATAATATCAACATATTACTCCCTCCGTCTTAATCATTTCTTTACCTTTGAATAAAATATTCCTCGCAACGAATAATAACAGTAAACTAGGGACAGTACTAGTAATCAAATTCCGCCATTTACTCTATTCAAAAGGTCAAAACCTCCATTTATACGCACATCAATCTCCAAAATATGGTAATCAAATCAAATTCCCGCCATAATTCCTTGACTTACATGTTGCGCAACTGACGTCAACTCCATTGCTCAATAATATACTACTAATGTCAATCAATTATGAAATAAATCTAGAACAACGAATGATTAACAGCTTCAATTAACAATATCGAGTTCATAAATAAATGATTGATTGAAAAGATATACTCAGTGAATTTAATGATTGAACTATGAATTGAAAAAAAGTGATGACGGAGGAAGAACAATACCTTCGTCAATGGTGGTGAATTGAGATGGAGGCTGGTGAATCGGAAACCCTAGCGGCGGAAATTAGGGTTGCGGCGACGGCGACGGCGGTGGAGAAGAGGAGATATGGAAGCTTCAGGAAAAGTCGAGTGTTCGAAGAATAGATGAGATTGCGAGATGGTGAATGCTGTAAGACGGTTAACCAGGTCGGATTATTTTCGGGTTTAACAAAATTCAGTAGATAGAGTGATTCGAGTCGGATTGTTTCAGGTTTATTATTACGTACATTTCGGGTCAGATAGGGATAATGCATCATATGTATTTCGGATTAGATTGGGTCGGATCGTTTTTGGAGTAATAAATATTTGGGTAGGGTGAAATTGATTGGGTTACGGTCATTCTCTCGTCCTTAGTTCAGGTCTCGACGTCAGTTTTACTAGATCTAGTTGAGACTTAAAACGTATGACGATAAATTTATTTTAAAAATTGTTTATCGTTATGTTTGGACTTGCAACGATTGACTTTTTTCTTTAGTTATGTACCCCGACATAAACTCTTGTTTATAATAATTGTTTGTAAATATGAAATGAATTTAAAGTATAAGTGATATATTCAGTCAAAAGTAAAAATTAACGTTACAAATATGATTTTGATTCTATTTCACATATGAGATTACCATAAAAGAAGTTTACTTTCGAGTAACCCTAATCTAAATCATAATAATTAGTTAATTAACCTGGTTCATTTAAATAACATGGCATCTCGTTACCTCTATCAAGCTCGTGCTATAATAACCATTAATTTAGTTATTACATCACCCTTCTATAAGAGTATATAATATTACTAGTCTCATTTTTTCCGATATTTTACTTAACCCATTTTACCATCCGTAAGACTGTAACACATAGAAATTCATTTTATTTCTTTTATTTAATAATTACGAATTATCTGCACCGTCTCAAATTACAAAATGGTTGCGCACAACATCTTTCCACCAACATTTTATCTGCATTAATTCTTATATAAGACGATTTTATACTTTATTTACGTATTTACTTAAGTTATGGTTTATTTTTCCTTTCTAAAACCATATACAACTTTTATTATTGTATTATACATATATATTATCAATAAACCATGCATGGAGAGCGGTTAATCTAAACCAATAAAAATTACCACGTGTTAATTGACAAAATTTACCCTACATAACAAAATGTTAACCCTCTATATAACCAACGTTCCTCCAACAATTCATGACACCCTTTAAAAATTTACTCTCATTTTTTCTTCATTATTTTCATTTTTATCTTACATTTTTTTTCATCATAACAATTCAAAGAATCGACGACGATTGCAATGGCGCAAGCGGTATTGTACCCGGAACAACCGAAACAAGTCGATGTTGTGGTCGAAAACCCGGTGGTATCGACTATGGCATTGTCCAAGGTTGATGATGATTCCCATAAGAAGAATCGTATTCAAGTTTCTAATACTAAGAAACCGCTTTTCTTTTACCTTAATCTCGCTAAGGTATTCATGTTTCTAACATATTTACGTTTGTTATAAAAAAAGGGTGAAATAATTTACGTTCAAAATGTCTTTTTAGAGACCGCGTAGGAATGGACGTGGTTTGATTCTTGTTAGTCGTTTAAGATTTAATTGCATGTTGGTACGTACTGTAAAAAAACAAATTAATTACACAGTTTTTCTTTATAAGGGACGTTGAAATAAATTACGTCCAAAATGTCTTTTTATAAAGACCCGGTAAAAATGTATTGTGAAATAAATTATGTTCAAAATGTCGTTTTAAAGACCGTGTAAAATAAACAGAAAGAAATGGACGTCGTTTTAAAGATATTGCATGTTGGTACGTGATGTACATGCAAATAATGAACAAATGTTTACGTTAGTTTTTTTTATTCATACTGTTTTTAATAATGTTGTTTTAGCACTTAATTTGTTATATTTAAACTTTTATGTCATACATAATTGCATATAATATAATGTTTTGTAAGGGACGTTGATATGTCGAAATTATTGGAGAAAATGGCTTGTGTATAATTGTTACGTATGTCGATTTTTAATACGGGTATTTTTCAAGACAGGGACGGGTCTATGTTTTTCTTGCATTTGACGGTCTTAAATATATATAGTCGGTCTTAAATACTCCGTTATAAATACTTTTTCCTTTTGATCTAAAGTTTTAATTTCTTAGGTGTGATCATCTCGGCGTGATTAATCGATATAATCACATTTTAAATTTCGTCGAAGTTTTTATGTTTTAGTAAATATCATTCAATGTTATTGTGGATTTGTGGTTGATGTGAAATGTTTTTGATGCAGAGGTACATGAAGCAGCATAATATCATTGAGCTTTCTGCTCTTGGCATGGGTAAAAATCTCTCTTTTACTATTTCATCACAAAACTCGAGAAGTTTTATTTTTTTAAATGCGTTTTATATGAGTCGGTGTCACATGTGAAACATTCTTAATCGACATTACTATTTGTTTGGTTGATGCCTGATGATGCTTAATATCGCGGTTCTTCAGCTATTCCAACTCTTGTGACAATCGCTGAGATTCTGAAGGCAAATGGAGTTGCTGTCGAGAAGAGTAAGCTTTTATTGCTATAAACAACATAGTTCATATCATCACGATTCACAAATTACGACTAAATTAATCTGCTTTTGTCGAACAGAGGTTCTAACATCAACTGTTGATTCAAAGGATGAAAACAAGGGCCGGGTGGTTCAGAAGGCCAAGGTTACTTCCCCATATTCGTGTTTCATACTTTCATATGAGACAGCCTCGTGATAATATAAGTCTGTGCTGTGCTAACTTGTTACTGCTCTTTATGTGCAGCTTGAGATTTTTCTCGAGAAGAAAACTCCTGCAGTGACTGGTTCAGCAGATGCAAAGCCTACTTCTCCTGCAGCGATCAGTTCAGCAGAAGCAAAGCCCAAAGCTAATGCAGAAGATGGTGAAGGAAAATCTGAAACTAAGTCAACAGTTGATGAAACCAAACCTGAAAACAAAGCTGCAACAAATGTGGTGAAAAAGGAAGGATGAACACGTCTGTTCGGCACCCAACAGACCGTTAAAAATCCTGATATTTTAGTTTATATATAGTTATTATCAAAAATTAGATAGGGTACATATAATTATGTACATTACAGTTTAGATATTAGAAAGTAGGTGAAAACGCGGATTCATCCTTAACATATGGATCTTTCTGTTCATGTTGTTGTAATATGTCTAAAATAATATCTTGTTGTATCTTGTATATCGATCTGTTTAGGGCAGCAAGTCACTGTTGTAACGATTATAACACACTATACATGTAATATTTCTATTTAAGCAGTAAGATGCACTATATATTGAGAAATTTTCATTCTCCTTTGATCGATTAATTCTTGAAGAGAGTGATTTGATGATTCATTTTGTAATTTCTGAGCTTCGATTAGTGATTTCCGACATAAAGCCAACAAAATTTACAATGTAGCTAAAACTTTTGCGAACTGACCTCTCAGGATAGGGACAACTTTGCTAGGGTCAATGCCAACACCTTGACCCCATTCTCTATGTCTTCGGGAGCTGAATACTCTTCTGGTTTGTGACTGTATCCTGCAAAAATAGAAGATAAATGCAATAGTCAAATCTTCGGTTACTGATAAAGATAACCAAGATACACGAACAAATCATCACACAACTTGCGCATGTTTATAGACAGACTAACAGATACAGGTGTTTACTTCAAAAAAAAAAAAAAAGACGCAGGTGTTAATTTACACATGAAAGAGTTACTCGTTCCTTTGCCAATTGATTTTGAGACGTAACCTCCTTTAAACTTGTGAAGTGGAGTAACTCTCCTCTTTGTGGGCCCGTTTATGCGGAATATCACATTGTATCAGAGCCATGACTTTACATATGAGTGAGGAATGTTGAAAATTGGGTGTCTCACATTGAGTAAAATTTAGTCGATACTGGTTTCAAAATCGACTAGATCTACGGGTTTAGAGAGGGGCCTGAGGGAGACAGTGATAGAGAAACGAACCTTTGTAACACGGAATAAAGATCATCCCCATCGGAGATATCCTGAAAGGAGAAGTTAATTTAATCAACATATTATCACCCAGAGAATCATCATTTCAACAGAGCGAAATCCAAACTTCATCTTTCTTTGCAATACTTGAAGATATGCAATTATGCATGCACAATTTCAGTATTAAAAAAGATTGGGGACTTATGCTATGTTTCAATCCAAAAGGCACGCTTACAACAACTTACCTGGCCATAAATAAAGAATCATGATACGCTCTGCTAACCATCAACTTGTAATCCAATTTTAGCTCACGTGATGCAGCTTCCATTGACTTGATTATATTATCGTCAGCAGAAGCTGGGGGATCTTGATTTACAATTTCAAATCCTGAAAGCTTGACATTACGCTTCTTGGCTATTTCGACAGCAGACTGATGGATTTTCTTAACCACATTATTTCTTCGTGTTTCATCTATGTCTCGTGTATCTGTCAAATCCAATGTTTAGTATCAGTATATTTTACCTGATGCTGCAATCTGAGGTTTCTACTACAGGACAATAGGACATAATATTCAGCTCCAGGCAAATAAAAAAATATGAAGCAAGGGAAGGCGGGGAAACTAATGTTTAAGAAATTGCTTATTTACCTATCTCGACGTGTGCCTTGCTTGGTATACTGTTGATGGCTCTAGGATGCAGATCAAGAATACCTTGCAGAAGAATAAAAAGTGACCAATGAGACTAAATGTTTCTAAAAATAATACCTCAAATCTTAGGTTGTTTCAAATAAACAGGACAAGAACACTTTTGGAATCAAACACTTCTTACCAACAGTGCCGACAGTATCAATAGAGCCAGAATCTAAAACATGCTTCTCAACAGCTAGGGATAATTCTGCAGCAGCTAAACCCGCATCATTCCTGCAAGAAAAACAATGAAACTATTTCTTAAAACCAAAGGATTGCAAAAATCAAACCAACCCTTTCTCCGTGAATATTTTGTTTCGCATTTTGGGTGTCCATTAATAAATTTCCTGGTACTCATTCGGGGTGTTGATAAATATACTTCATAATTGTGGCTTTCTTTTATTTATTTTTTTATGTTTGTTGTGGTCATTAAAGGTTGTGGTTCCACATCTTTAATAACTGTTTTCCATACGCATTCTGTTATGTTCCTTAGAATTACTGCAAAACAAACAAGGAAGTTTATTCATGAACTTCAGCGATATGATTGTTCAGTGTTTCACCATAACTAAACCGCGGTTTAGGTCTACGAGATTGGTAAAAGATAATCTTCACCTGCTTGGCATCAGGGCAGCACCTGCATGACCTCCATCTCCTTCGAAGTCTACTTTGATGCTTGCTGGTGCAGCTATCGCAGTTACAATCCCGATAGAAATTCCTGAAGGTATAAAACAATCATTTGCGTCAGATGTTGGGTGTAAGAAACGTAATCACTATTCTTAGATGAAAACACTGAATGGAAAGGCACCTTCAGCTTCCAAAATAGGTCCTTGCTCTATGTGCAACTCAACAAAACCAGCGTAACTTCCTTTCTCTAAAAGAACACTCGATAGGTCATCATGATTTCTTGCATATCCAGCATACCTTGCAGCCTCTAGAAATGATACATTTTGACTATCAAACGTGCTCTTCAGAGTTTTCTCAAGTGTCTCACTTCCTGCCATCAGGCGACTGTGCAATTACAAAGAGACGTGTTTAAGGTTAGACCGGATGCACATTCAATATAGACAAAGCATAAAAAACTAAAAAGGTATATATACCTTCCCAAGCAGCTGATTCCAAATCGGGTAGGCTCTTCTGAAGTGAACATTATTACCTCCAATGATCGCTTCGGCTTAAATCCAGCCCTGTAAGATAAGACTTAGCATCCACTACCTTCATATAGGTGTTCCTACAGGAGAACTAGATAAAAGCAGCTTTAAGGAATGGAGAATAAATTCATGGAAGTCATATCAGATGAAGAATTGCATGGTTTACTGGCAGTCTGGCACGGCCTCTCTATATTAGTACCAGGGGTCTGTTCTGGATAAACAATTTGTAGCGATATTTTTCCAAATTTGTATGCTTCAAAAACTAAGATACATAACTTTTGTATGATAACTGCTCCCCGCTTAAATAATAATTTTATTAATATCAGAAATTTGATCCCTCACGGGGGGTGGGGACATTATACTTTCAAGTTTGAATCCTTGACAAGAACTATTTTATAATTCTCCTCTTCAGTTTTGTTACATCCAGACTGTTTTTCACTGCTTGTTGCATCTAACGACTAACGTAAACCTACTATTTTTTAATACTCCAAACACTTACTTTTTCAGCACATTAATGGCTTCTATTGCACCTAAAACGCCAACAACTCCGTCAAATTTTCCAGAGTAAGGAATAGCATCAATGTGAGATCCTGTTGCAACAGCAGCAAGCTCTGGTTCATAACCATCCCTGTTCACATACAGAACGTAACTCAATACTGGACTAAAGAGTTCCGAGTTATCTAACAGAAATGTTGTGACTCGATATGCAGAATGCTGTTTCTAGACGAGCCATAATGAAACTGAACTGAGATCTGCACAGACTGACTCACAATATAACAAGACCAAAGACCATACAGTTTACTGAGCCATTTTTCTTTACCTATCATATTCCAAAGCCAATAATAAACCGGAACAAAAAAATTTATGCCCGTGAAATTGTACATCAATTGAGGATTTTTGACGTCTGTCTGTACAACATTTAAGGGGGCATATATCAATAAAGTTGCACTTTTTCAGTAACAAAATACACATTTTCCCAACTTTGGACACTAAACAATGCAATGGGTAAAACTGTAGGCCTGTAGCTAGCCTCACTGGTACCAGCAGAGCATGGATGCTAGAAAGATTCAACAGCTTACCATCGACCGAAGATGTTACCGATTGTATCTTCCCTAACGGAGAGGCCAGAAAGTCCCATCAAGTTTTTGATGTACCTGCAATGGGAAAGTACTATGAAGCGTATGAACTGAAATGGATGTAAAAGTGTAAACAAAATATATGCTGTTAATCAGACTATCCCAAATGGTAAAAAATCACACTGATTCACTGGCTACACTGAGAGACATTTAGGTATTTACAACGTATTGCACCTTAACTAATTCACAAATTCTCATTTGTGACGGACAAAAATCGTCACTTTGAAGAGACTGAGACAAAGGGGCAAGTGGGGAGGGGCTGTGAGAGGTCTCTTTGAAGAGACCGTCACAAGCAAGACTCTTTGTAACTAATTATGCCAGGGAAAACGAATGCGCCCATAAGAAACTATAAATTCTCTCAAGAAAAAAGTGAATGCACAGCAAAAATTAAACAAACAAGATCAAGTTCATACCTTCGGGCAGCTATATCCTTGTCAGTGTACAGAACCCTAGTTACTGACGGAGAAGGTGAATCAGAAAATGTTGCCAACTCATCAATCTGAATAAGTAATTGGATCATATCAGTCACACAGTTTACAAAGTACGTTATTCAAAAGAAGTAACACCTCTAATCCGTCTCTGATCATTGTCAGCCCAGCATAATTTGCCTTAACAAAATCATGCTCACAATAAAACAACATTAATCCAATACCTCGATAACTCTCACAGACTCACAAAGGGCGAGCTAAGAGGGGTTGGTATGTACGCAGTGTTGCACCCTTATGTGGACAACCTAATGTGGGCAATAGGCACAAGTTCTTTCCAAATGACCCAATATAAAAAATTGCTTCGAGAATTGCATCAAATGACTGCCAGTTCCCAATAACAAGAAGCGCGGCCAATAAAGTGAGCCCTTTTACTTTACTCCATCATAAGTAACCTATAACCAAAGAATACTAAATCTTTGGCTCCATTTTTAAAAATGGTACTCATAGTACTTTCATTTACAACATAAAGTACCAGTTTAAGACCTGCAACACTGACATCAATCACACAATGATTTGTGTGTTATTCAGTTCACCTATTCAGATCACTTTAAAGTGGTCGCAACATAAGACGGTCTTATAGTATAACTTGTGATAAAAGGTGGACTAAATAGCTAATATTCATACAATCATCATTTCATCTACGATTAAATAAAATACCCCTCACAAAAAATAAAAAGGTGAACAAATGATCGAGAGAAAGGGAGTATAAGAGAC